>ML790401.1:81109-105202 GCA_009831015.1 Picea engelmannii | reverse complement strand
CTCCCTTTACATTTGGAAGTTGTAGCTACCTTTGGAAGTCATTACTTCTCTTGAACAATAACTATTGATTATTTCTCATATATTGTGCATGGTGTATTATGGTGTATTGGTGTAACTCTTATACTATTGTTCATTGCTCATTGAATATAGTTGAATGGTTTAAGTATAAGTTGAAAAATGTTTTAAATTGTACTTGATACTGATTCACCCTCCTCTCAATATCAACACCTAACCCAATCTTCTCGGCCACCTGGAAAGGTCTGGGCCATTGATTCTGAAACTTAGAATGCTTTCCTTTAGGCTCATTTTCTCTGTCCCACTTCAGGACTAAGTCTCCTACCTCAAAATTCTTCTCTTTAGCATTATGCTTATCAAGCCATATTTTAACTATCTGTTGGTGAGCTATGAAATTTGAATTATCTTTCTCCCTTTATTCTTCTAGCATGAGCAATGTGTCAATTCTTTTTTGTATGACTGGTGAGCGTTGCCCTCTGGAATCCTAAGCAAGTTGAAGAGATGGAAGATATAGCCCATTCAGGAGAATGACTTCTTGTTCGTATACTAGAAAGTATGGGGAATTCCCTATAACTTCCTTGGGTGTAACTCTATCTTCCCATAAAGCGTTATGGACTAGATTATGCCAATTCCTCTAGTTTTCTGCAACCGTTTTCTTCAATATCCTCACTAGGTTCTTATTAGTTGATTATGCCACTTTGTTTCCCTATGGATAATAATTTGTAGAGTATCTAATTATGATTACCTGTCCAGAGAAAACTTTGTTAATAAGTTGGAAGAAAAATAAGTTTCATTATAAAAAACAAGGACAGAAGGGACATCAAACCTTGTGATCAGTTGTAGTTCTATGAAGTGGATTGCCACCTTCTCATTTACATGAGTCAGAGGGATGACCTTTGCCCATTTTGTGAAATAATCGGTGGAAGTGAGTATGTATTTATGTTGTTTTGAAGAACTTGGTGTAATTTCTCCTATGATATCTAACACACATTGCTCAAAAGGCCTAGAAACAGCCACCGGTTGGAGTGGGACAACTGATCTCTTCTCCCTTCCAACACTTATTTGACAAGTCTTACAGTTTCTAGCATATGTGTGAGAATATTTGAATAAAGTAGGCCAATAATAGCCAACTCTCAATATATTATGAGCAGCGGTGTTTCCTGCAAAATGTCCATTGGTGGGACCATCATGGAGCTCCTTCAGAACTTTGTCTACATCTTCACGTTCAAGACACCTTAGAAGTACCCCATCATAATTAACCCTGAAGATTAACGAATTTATGAGGAGATATTGCATGGATTTTAACCTAAGATCTCTCCTTTCCCTAGGATTTAGGTTTTATGGGCAAGTTCCATGGTGGAGGAGATAAGTTAGTTTCTCGTACCAGGACTCTTTCCTTGGGGATACGTATGAAGCTTCGCCACACCATAATGCCAATTCATTCTCAAATCTGGGGTCATCATTTACTTGGTCCTGAGCTTCGACTGCCATTTTGCATAACCCTTGTCCTTTAACTAGTTATCGGGTTTTATATCTAGATCAAATTGTTGGACTACTGCCATCCAATTTAATCTTATTTCCCCCATCTCATGTTGAATAAATAGGGATTAGACTGCGGGGTGGGGCACGATGACTTTGGTATGGTTTTTTAGGATGTAAGATCTAAAATGATTTGCTTCCTTGTATACCACGCAAGCCTACTTGTCTATAGTAGGATAATTTAGTTCGACACCTTGGAGATGAGTGCTCATGAATGACATTGGAGCCTCATTGTTTTCATCATCCTTCTGAGTTAATACTGTAGCTAACGATTAGTCGAAGGAGGAGGTATACAGGAAGAAATATTTGTTGAAGTACGGGCTTTGCAACACTGGGGCCTGAGATATTGCAATCTTAATATTGTTGAAAGCCTTATTTCATTCATCATCCCACTTAAACTCATCATATTTAGGAATCATTTTTTGTAGGGGGTTGATAGTTTCCGCGAAATCGAGGGTGAATTTCCTCACAAAGTTGATTTTCCCAAAGAACGATTGCATAGCCTTTTTTTTTGTGAGGTAATGGAAGCTAAGCTATAGCCTTAATCCTTTTTGGATCTATGTGAATGCCTTCTTGAGATATAATGTTGCCTAACAACTTACCTTATTCGACACCAAAAACAATTTTCTTAGGGTTTAAGGATATACCGTATTTCCTACACCTTTCAAAAATTTGGGTTAAATGTTGGATGTGATCTTCTCTGTTCTTTGAATACACATTCATGTCATCTCAGTAGAATATTACACACTTGTTGATTAGTCCCTGAAATGCTACATCCATGGCCCTCTAGAAGGTTACCCCTGCATTGATTAACTCAAAAGGCATGCGTTTGTAAGCGAAGGTTCCCCACTTGGCTCAGAAGGTAGTATTCAAGTGGTCTTCTTCTGAAACTAGAAACTGGTTGTAACCTAAGAAACCATCTAGTAAGGAGAAAATATTAGAGCTAGATACGGTCTGCAGGAGCTGCTCCATTGGTGGGACTGGGTAGTTGTCCTTTTTTGAAGCTCTGTTGAGATTTCTGAAATCTACACATAGGCATATTTCCCAAGAATGTTTCCTTACAGGAACCAAGTTTGCTACCTAGAAAGAGTGTCTAACCTGGAAGATAATTTTGGCATCTAACAGTTTCTTTAACTCTTGATACATGAGGGGCTCCAGGGATGGGTGGTATTTCCGAAGCTTCTGTTGGAAGGGTTTTACTTCAGGATTTAAAGGGATAGTGTGTTGAATGATATGGGTATCATAAGTTTTCAGATCTCAGTAGGACCACAAAAATACATATTGATATTGTCTAAAAAGTTTGAGGTAGGCCTTCCTTTCCTCTTTAGATATTTTCTTACCGAGGTTTACATTTTTTGGGTTTTTCGGGGTTTCGAGATTCATAGTTTCATGCATGGGACAAGAACTACCGGTTTTCGCGTTTTTTGACCTGTTAAATCTTTCCCTTAGGTCAAAAAGGTTTTCTAAATTAGCTATTCCCTTTGGTATCATGTGAGACTTTGATTTGTTAGTCGGTTGATCTATATGAGGATCGGTTCCCACTAATTGTTCTTGGAATATTTCATCATCAATAACCAGGTATTTAAAATGATCCTGATTGGTCAGAAAATTTATAATCTGTTTATCTCCTTCAAAGACCTTCCAATTAGAAATATTGTTGGGCAACGATGGTTTGTAGATAAATTCTACAGTGAACCAGGAGGATTCATAATCTTCTAGAGGTGATATCCTTGAAGCAATGGTGTCCAGAGAATCAACAATAATGTTCTTTTCTATGGGAATCATTGTAATGTTGAAATCTACAAAATGATTTATTAGCCTGTGCACTTCCTATTGGTAATTCTTCAGGTGTGGATAATTTCAATGTATAATATTTTTACTTGTCTAACGATGATTTCAAAATCTCCAAAAACCTTCACTTCTATAACATTCAAGTCCATGGATTTCTTTAGCCCTTGTACTAGAGATTCACATTCATCGGTATTGTTTGTGCATTTGAACTCTAATATACAGGACATGAAGTGTCRTTTACCTTTTGGATCAATGAGGATGYACCCCGCCCCAGACCCTTCTTTCAATTTAGATCCATCAAAGTATAAGGTCCAAAATCGTGGGAAAAATCTATCATTCTCCTCTTTCTTGTCACTTCCCTCTCCCCTTCCTRTTTGTTTTGTGATTTCCAATGCAGGTTCTTGACAGAATAGGGTTTCCTCGRTCGTTGTTGGCAATTCCTCTTGAAAAATCATTTCAGAGTTTTGGGTAAGGAGAACATCAGATGAGAGAGGGGAGAAATTTTCGAAGTCGGAATCATAGGAATAATTGCCAAACACAGGGAAATATTCTGATGAGGGTTCATTTAGGGTTTCTAAGTCAGTGACAGTATGTTTTATATATCTTTCCCTATCGATACTGATCATGTTTCTGTGCCATTTTAATGGTAGCTAAAGGTGATCCCAGTCTGTACTAAAGTATCCATTTAACTTCTCAGACCAATCTCGACTTAATAATAATCCATAAGCTTCTGGGATATCTACTACAATGATGTCAATTACTTGCACAAATTTAGGGTGTGTCACTATTATGATCATTACATCTTTGAGCTCTCCCATGACCTTCACCTGGGTTCTCTCGAGATGTATCACATGTTTATCACTCTTGAGAGGTACTATGTTTAATTTTTTGTAAATAGACAATGACATAACATTAGAAGATGATCCTAAGTCAACCAAACAATTATGGAGGTTTATGTTGAAGACTTCAAAAGTTAAAAGGAATGGTGGGAAAATAGGTTTTCCCTTCTTATCTTTAGAGCAGGCGTTCACATTTGACTTATTTCTTAGATCTGTGGGAGTTAGATTTCCTCCTTGGTCAACGCTTGTTGTGGAATTTTCTATTGACCGCAAAGCTTGTAACAAAAAGTCCTTTTGCTGAGGGATTCTACATATGTCCATAACTGATATATATGCCTTCAACTTCTTCAAATATTATACTATGTTGTAATCTAGCTTGGGCGATTCTCATGTATGGATGTTTATAGGGTTTTTTCGGGGAGAAAAAGGTGCTTTCGGGTGATCAGGAGTTGGTCTCCCTCCCAAAATTGGGGTTGTAGTAAGGTCTTTTGAGACAGTTTGACCCCCACTTCATGTTTTCATAACCAAGACTTCTGTAGGTGGTTATTGAACCTCAAACAGGTCATCAAAATGTATAGGTAGGTCAGGATCCCATATCAACATGGTTTTTTCTTCTGGTGGAGCAATTTCTTCCTGGTCGACAATATTCATAACTGAGCTGCTTGATTGTTCGGTCAAGGAGACTTCATCTAGAAACCAGTTGGCAATCAAATTCATGGCATGCACCCATTGAGGGAAGACTCTTTCAAAGTGATTCTCTTGATGGTAGGTACACAAAGAGTCGGATGCTACATTTCTCGGATCGATGACTAAGTTAGTTGGAGGGGGTTCAATTTCTTTGAAAGGCATATTCCTTTTAAAGAAAGGATTATAGGGCCTCTGGCCTTGGTTTCCCTCCCCTACACTTCTCTTCATGTCTATGATTTTATTTGATATCTTTTTGACCATGTGTTGTAGGTTCTCTATGTCCCTACTTCCCTTTTCAGGAGCTTGTTTTGTTTGTTTCCCTAGGGGTCTAGTCAACAGGAGTGCTCTCCTGGGAGGAGGTTGAACTTATTTCTTAACTAGCGATACCTGGCCTTCTTTGCATCCTTTCATTTGGAAATCTATCATTTTGGCTTCTTAATTCTCAGCTAGGGTTGGTTTGGCATCCCTCTTCACAAACATGGAAATAAAAGATGGGAGAGCATTAACATATACTTCGATTTGCAACTCCTGAGTAGGTTTAGCTTCGGGCTGGAATTTATTTAAGATGGTGGTAAATATTTGATTGATCTATTTAACCCTTTCCTTCGAACTCATGGTGGTGGTGAACAACTCAACCATCAAAGCTCCCATAGAAGTTTCTTCTGCAAATTTATATAGAAAATCCTTTTGAAACTTTGTCCAACTAGTTATGGATCCTACGGGTAGGTTAAAATACCACGTGGACTCTGAATTCTCGAAAGTGTAGGGGAAAATTCTGCAAACTACGTCTTCATGTTGGACATTCATAAGTCTGATAGCTAGTATGATTTTTTTTATATGGTCTTAAGGCAATCCCGAGGTTTCGGGTTCAAATTTAGGTAGTAACTTCTCTAGGTGTCAGGGGAGGTTATGTACTCAACCAGGGATGGCCAAAGAATCTCTGGCCAAACAAGGTTGATTATTCTGAGGTAGTTTTCCCCTTTGTTCATGATGGTCATTGTTGTCTTCCATGTCTAAGTTAAACCCTTCTTCTTCCAAAAACTCATCGAGCTCGAAGTAGTTTCCAACTAGTGTTTCATGGATTAGATTAAGAGGATGTTCGATTTCGATGAGAGAGAAATCTATCAGGTCTTCTATTGTGTGCACAAAAACCTGTTTGGGGGACTCGACCACTGGTCTTCTTATTTGTTTTCTTTGAGGAAGTAACGAAGCTAAGGGCAACGCACCGATCTGTCAGGTGTATGCTCTTATGATTCTTATGAATTGGTTCAATTCCTCGTGAGGAAGAGCATAGGGTATATCAAGGAACAAATGTTCTTCCTCGGGCTGGGGTTAGTTACTTCTTTTAGGAGTACTCAATCTGTGTGGGTTGTCTTGGGAATGACTAGCCATGCATGTGAGCTATTTTGAATCTATAGGCTATCTGAAATATTATGTGAAATATATATTCAACCATTCATTCTCAGGCCCTCCTTCTAGCACCAATTTTGTTGAGGGGTCCTAAATCCATTTAACTCAACCGTAGGAATCAAACCCACCACTAAGGCCCAATTAGACTCTACAACGTTTAATGGTGGAATGGTTCTCCAGATCTTGCGATCCAGCCAAAATAATCGATGGGCTTTACGTTTTATTGTGAAGGCTTTCTCCTTCAATTCATACATTCTCTTTTTGTATTTTCTCTTAGGTGGGACTGACATAAGATAAATATGGTATAAACCAACCAGGTAACAAAGTGGGAACAAGATTGACTACTGAAGAATAGGCTAAGCTTGGGATAACCCTTTCACTCTAGCATACAAACAATGATTGTGTACCACATACCTAGTACTAATACATTAACCGTGCAGGTATTCCAATTACTGAATGAGATACAATTTATCAGAAGAAAAACATGCATGCGATAAAGGATGGCAAGTAAAATAATTCACTTAACTCTAATCATCAATCACATAATAACACAACGATTTATCTTCATCATTAAAGAAAAGCATTGCAAAATGTTGCATCAGATAGCTTATCAATAAATTTAGTATCTCTTACTCACTACAACATCCATTCATGAGACAAAATAAGAAATAATTCTTTTCCACATCCAATCATACACACTTTTGATGAAAAACACAAACTTGTCTCAAGTCCTAAACAAGAATTCTCAATTAAAGGCAGCTCCGAAATAGTTCATTACAAAACCAAAAATGAGGGTCTTTGCAACAACCATCGACACCTTGCTAATATGTCGATCCTCCTATTTATAACATACTATCAACTAAAAATAGCTATTAAAGTGAAACTAAGTAAAACAAAATTCACCACATGGATCTTTCTTCTATCAGTCTTTCTAAGAGTCATCTTAGGATCTCACTTAAATGGGTGACTCTTCTCGTACTCTAACCACTTGATGAAGAGATCCTTGCATGTGTTGGCATATGAGAATCTATGTTGTTCCATTGGGGATGAGTGAATCTCTCTTATCTCTACTACTTGTGCCTAATACTTGACTATTCTAGCACTTAATTGTTGCAACATAGCCCGAGATTTGATCGAGTGCTCCATGAACTGTCACACTTGACCTGACACCATGTCTGTCACCTTCGTTATTTCCTGGGCCCATGATGATTCTTGTTTGGTGTGCATCTTGACTATGTCGTGCAAGTCGACAAAGTCATTGGGTGTGACAAAATCGGGCAGCCTGATGCCTTTCATTACCTAGTTGATCTTGATCCATATTTTCTCTCACTTGGTCCATTTATCTTGGATTTCTTGATGAGGTTGCCGAGCCATTTTTTCCCAATACTTGACCGATTTATTTATGCAATCAAGGCTACTCTCTTTTAACACCCAAATGTTGTGCTCTTATGTATCTCGGCCCTGTTGGACTGCACTGATATAGTCGACCCTTTCCACGGCTGCTTGTTCTTTCTGGTACCACCTCTCCATATCCTTGCACATGGCTAGCGCCATGAGGGTGTCTTCTTGTAGCTCCACTATCCTTGCAATGAATAGGTGTCGTTCATATGTAAACTTGTTGTAGGCCTCCTTAAATTCACTCCTTAGGTGCATCGCGGCCCGTGTGGTGTCCTGGTAATATTTCACCAAGTGGTGCAAATGTTCCAATTCTTTCAAAGCAGTAGCCAACTCCTATTTGTCCCTTTTTTCTCTGTCCATGATGGAATCTATGATTTCCATCCTTGCATCGATAAGTTTGGACATCTTGGCATGCTCTTTGTTGATCATATTTTCCTCCGTGGTGATGAGGATGGAGCGATATAGAGTGATCCTCCTCTTTTTGGTGGTCCTTTGCACAATATCTTTCCTTTTCCGATCATAAGCGATGGTGTGTATGTCAGTGAATTCATCCACAGGTTCGGGGATTTGTTGATATCCCTAGGTGAGCATATTTCCCAAGATCTCGATGGTATATATTTTTTCAAGACTGGGGTCTTGAACTTCTTCCCTATGTTCCAAAGTATTGACTTATTTTTTTCGCTCATCAGGAATTTGAGTACCGATTGAAATTGAGGAATCCGGGGAAGGCTTGGTACTTACTTGATTATCGGCCATTGAGACATCGATTTCTTGCCATGGAGCTTCTCCCTTTTGTTCAACTGTATATAGCTCATCCTTGGGACTATCTGGTTGGGTCTTTGGTGCATTTGGAAACTCGGTGTCTAAGAAACTCTCGACTTCTTGTTCATTCTGTGGAAGCCCTTGAATTCGAGCATCGGGAGCTAGGGAAGATTTCTTCTTTGGATCCTTTTCCTCTACGATATGTACAAGGATCACAAGGGATACCTCTGGGCTCTCTTCATCATCATATATGTTTATTAATTCATGAAGGGGGTTTGGTGCACTTGTTCCCACTGATACCCTAACTGTCGGCAGCTAAGCTGAAACACCCATCAGTGATCTGGCCTACGGTGTTGTGATTTCAGGGTTGTCTAACCTGATGATTTCATCGATGTCTATCAGTTCAGGGCCACTTGGGCCTATTTGGATTTCATTTGGGTTATCGGTAGGGGACCCTATCATGCCTGTGAGATCCGAGTCATCTTGCAGCTGATCAATTATCCACTGCACTTGTTCTATCATGAGTAACCCCCTCTTCCGTGTGTCCTGAGTCATAGGGAAAACTCTATCTTTCACCGGGGCTACTAGGGGGACCTCTACTGCTTTGGCCACCATCATTTCTTCTCTATCTCTGAGGGCCTCTTGAACCAATTTCTCTATGGTTGTAGTCTATTTGTCACAGCTCATGGTTCTGAACCTGGTCATTTTGGGGTCGGCCATCATTGCCACCACCTCATCCCAGTCTTGGGAATTTTATGTGAAGACTTCATCTTCAAATTTGTCGTGGGTGTATGGCCAGTAGGATGACACTTGAGAGGTGTGTTTCAAGACCAAACCCTTTAGGTCAGGCTTGCGCAATCGACTGGTCTATAATCTAAACTCCAATTTGCTCATCCCTTCTTGTTTGGTTTGAGCGGTTTCTTTCACAAAGTAGAAACCTACATGCAATCCATAAGGTATAAACGCTCACTTTTTATCCTTGACTAGGGTGGCATTGTATCCTTGTAGGATGATCTGGTAACATATCTCTCCCACTACAAGCCCATCAGGGACATCTGATGGTAGGATATGAGGTGCTCTAGTGGCCCTGAACACCCTAATGTAGGTATCGTGCTCATACAGATACCAGTGGCCGACCTTTGATATCATATTTTTAGCTTCAAATGATAGTCTCAGACATTATTTCTTAAAAAGAATAAAATAAATACGTGCAATGAATTCATTGCAAATGAGGTAGTAGGATTTTTTGTACATGTTCTCCCATAATATGCTGAAATATACGTGGACCGGGAGTTTTGTGACGTGCCAGCTCAATTTCATGCTGAAAAAGATGTTTTTGGCACACATGACATCCAGTAAGTATGAATCCATGTAGAATACTGGTGTCTCTCCTTCCTTCAACGTCAGATCCTGTTGTATGCATATTCTCAGTTGCTTATAAATGATGGCTCCCCAGTTGAAGTTGCTCCCGGAAATGGCCACTGTGTAAGTTAGAGGCATCCATGCCTCTGAAAATCTGGAGCAGTCTTTCTCCCCATACAATTGGCAGATGAGAGCCATCAGGTAGATGTATGGATCCCTTAAGTTGGTCGTCTGGTACCAACCGTTGCTCCAGTTGGTGTACTTCTTATCTTCTCTCCACCATGAGGCCATCAACCAGTTGGTGTTGTGGCGCTTGTAGAATTTTATGATGAAATCAGTCATTAGTAACTCTTCAGGGTCTCTAAGCTTGTAATACTTCTAGACCTCCACCAGAAGGAACACTCCGACACACCCACCATTGTATTTGTTGATCAAACATTTTTGTGTGTCTATGTGGTCAATGAGCCACTTCAAGAGTTTAACATAGGGAAACACATGGGTTCTGCTAGCCACAATATGCAAGTATGACCTCTGGATGTTCGGGAACACTTCGTCGTCGAGTGATCTGACATGAGGATCACTGTGTGGGATGTATTCTAAATATTCCTCCCAGATAATTTTCTTAAATATCTCTCCCCAATGTGGGAGTGTCGTTTTGGACCATGTGCTTGCCTCTGTATTGACAAAGGTTGGAGGCTAAACGAAAGATTTATGTGTCGATGTTTTGATGACCGACTCTGGTATTTTGGTGAATTCCAATTGTCTTGCAACCCCTAGAGAGGCACCTTCACCTAATTCTGGTTCTTTCATCTTCGGCACCCTCGAAGATCCTCTAGTGGTCGTATTTCTTGGAGGCATTGTTCTTGTAATCGAAATAAATATTTAGATACTGTGTACATAGAAACACTTGAATAATATATATATATAAGTTGTAAACATGAAAAATACACAGACTTGGTACATACCTGTAAATCTTGATAAACCTAGTTATTTGATACTCATGGGATATCTGCAGCTCTTGAATTTTTCGTCGCTTTTCTACATATTCTCTAAATTTTCTGGCACGTAGAATGATTATGCTTACCATGGCTTGAGAGGATTTAAACCAGCGAAGAAGTTACCATGTCACATCAGCCATTCACTTCGTGTGGTGAGTGAAATTCAAACAAATCTGTCACTGAATCTACGCAACTTAAATTCATTGTGGGTTGTTAGTGGAGGCAGGGAGGGTGATGTGGTCTATCGTGGATTTTAAATGTTTTTTTTTATCAATTCACAAGGTAGAAACTAATGTGAGATTTGGTATTAATTAGCCCCTTAAATTCTCAAAATCTAATCATATCTAACGCTAAAATGTCCCATCGTGTTGCTCTCTCAGTGGATGGATTAGGGATCGACGATGTGCTATGGATGTTTTCGTTGATATCCTTCTGCAAAAACCTCTGACACCGATCGATTTGACATACAAATGCTATCGTGGAAAAGCTTACTCAAAGGTACGACTTGGGCTTAGGAAACTAGGAATGACTATATGTAAAACAAGACCGTACATTTCTCCAATCTGGAAAGAACACGTGGCATTGAAGACTGGTGACCTAATTCACATGTATTAATTGGAGTTGGGAATTTCTTCTATTTTTGTGTTCTAGAAAGAAACTTGGGTTCATCAATGCCAAAAAGGTATCGAGGGTCGATGATCAACAATAAACACATCACATGTTTCTCTTTGGATTAGTTTCCTCGAGAAAGTTTTGACATCGAATCGCTTCAGGGATCAGTGATCGGGAAAACTCTTAGCGTGGTTAGAATGATCATTTTGATTCTTTTAGGTCTTCCTTGATTCCAATAAGTGCATCGAGTATCGACTATCGGAGATATCGTTTCCTTCCTCGTTAATGTCTACTCCCCTTGTCTTTTACCGATGCCGAAGAGGAAATGACTATCGACGATATCCTTATGAAAAACTTTGGTGCAAACCAAATTTACTTCTGTCGATGCCGATGGAGTTCGACACTCGGTGACTAAGGTTTCCCGAGTGGCTATTTTATTTCTATGAATTCCTTCTAATGTCGAATATCGAGCGCATCAGATGAAGTTTTTTGGCTGTTGATTCTTTATTTAAGTGTTAATCCTTTTTAATTCACGGGGTTTCATAAAGTTAAACAAACTTGAATAGATAATGAGAGTAAAGAGAACAAGCAAAGAAAAAGCATTCCTCAAAAGGAAATCGAATCAAATAGTGCAAAGATCAAGTGGTACCCAAAAAAGTGAAAAAATTGACATAATATTTTTACGGTGTGTTGAATTCTCAACAAATGGAGACTTACTGGGCGAAAGCAGAATCTTTATTCCTCCCTCGGGCTCGACTGATGCAAAAGATGGTGAATAACTTAACTAGTTTTTATCAGAGCACCTTTCACCCTTGCATTTGAAATTCCCTGGTTGATGCATCTGGGCCTACCTATGGGGTTTTCAACCTTTATTCAACCTTCATTTCTTGTAACCCTGACTCACGCCCCCTTTGAGAAGAGTCTAGAAAAGTGTTCACTAACACTAGGCCTTTTAGTTACCCTTATTAATTTGTTACGGTGTTTCTCTGCTACCAGCGAGCATCCATAGCCCCGACGAAGTCACCCCGATGTCACAAACCTTTCTCTAATGCCAGCGAACATCCATAGCCCTAGCGAAGGTATCTGCATATCCTCTCCTACTGTGCACCCATTTGATATAGTTGATTATATTTTCAGCAAAATGCCCTGAGCGAGTGGGAGAGGAGGACATCTGTTATTTGCAAGAATGAGATGGTTAAGGTGAAATTTTTCTAGCTCTGTCTCTGAGGTACATGTAGTCCTTTCCAGCTTACCATCTTCACCTTAATGTTTTCACCAAAACACCAGGCATACACTTGTGTATTTCTCCAAAGTTGTTCATCTGTGCAGGTTAGATAGAGGATCCTTTTCAACAACCGCAGGTTCCCCAACTTTTTTTGTGTTGTATCTGAGCAATGAGTTAGGAATATAGTTCTCCTTGTCGCATGATTTGAGGTCAGCCATTGTCTTGCTAAACACAATATTCAAAATCTCAAAAGCATGATATATATATATATATATATATATTTAATGGAAACATTGTTTTAGGGCTTGGACATTCACTGGGAGGGCATCAAATTCCCCCCTCAGATTCTGTAGTTGGTACGTTCATAACCCAATCTTCTCAGCCACCTGGAAAGGTCTGAGCCATAGATTCTAAAACTTATAATTCTTTCCTTTAGGCTCATTTTCTCTGTCCCACTTCAGGACTAAGTTTCCTACCTCAAAATTTTTCCTTTTAGCCTTATGCTTATCAAACCATATTTTAAATATCTGCTAGTGAGATATGAACTTTGATTTAGCTTTCTCCCTTTCTTCTTCTATCATGAGAAAGGTGTCAATTCTTTTTTGTATGAATAACGAGGGCTTCCCTCTGGAATCCTGATAAAGTTGAAGAGATGGAAGATATAGCCTGTTCGGGAGAATGGCTTCCTGTCCATATACTAGAAAGTATGGGGAATTCCCTATATCATTCTTGGGTGTAACTCTATCTTCCCATAAAGTGTTATGGAGTATATTATGCCAATTTATCTGGCTGTCTACAACCATTTTCTTCAATATCCTCACTAGGTTCTTATTAGTTGATTCTGCCACTTTGTTTCCCTGTGGATAATAATTTGCAGAGTGTCTAATTATGATTCCCTTGTACAGAGAAAACTCTGTTAATAAGGTGGAAGAAAAATAAGATGCATTATCAAAAACAAGGATAGAAGGGACACTGAACCTTGTGATGAGTTTTTGTTCTATGAATTGGATTACCAAATTCTCATTTACATGAGTCAGAGGGATGGCCTCTGCCCATTTCATTAAATAATCGGTGGTAGTGACTATGTATTTATGTTGTTTTGATGAACTTGGTGTAATTTCTCCTATGATATCTAACCCCTATTTCTCAAAATGCCTAGAATCGACCACCAGTTGGAGTGGGACAACTGCTCTCTTCTCCCTTCCATCACTTATTTGACAAGTCTTACAGTTTTTAGCATACGTGTGAGCAACTTTGAATAAAGTAGGCCAATAATAGCCAACTCTCAATATCTTATGAGCGGTGGTGTTTCCTGCAAAATTTCCATCAGTGGGACCATCATGGATCTCTTTCAGAACTTTGTCTACATATTCATGTTCGAGACACCTTATAAGTACCCCATCATAATTAACCCGGAAGAGTATCGAATTTATGTGGCGATATTGTGAAGATTTTAACCTAAGAGCTCTCCTTTCCCTTGGGTTTAGGTTTTTTGGGCAAGTTCCAAGGTGCAAGAGATAAGTCATTTTCTTGTACTAAGAATCTTTCCCTGGGGAGACGTATGAAGCTTCACTACACCATAATGCCAATTCATTCTCCCATCCGGGGTCATTATTTACATGGTCTTGAGATTCAACTTCCAATTTGCATAACCCTTGTCATCTAACTAGTTTAGTGGGTTTTATATCTACATCAAATTCTTGGACTACTGCCATCCAGTTTCCTATTCTTTCCCCATATCCCGTTGATTAAATAGGGATCAAACTACTAGGTGAGGAACAATGAATTTGGTATGGTTTTTTAGGATGTAAGATATGAAATGCTTTACTGCCTTGTATACCGTGTAAGCCTAATTGTCTATAGAAGGATAATTTAGTTCGGCACCTTGGAGATTAGTGCTCATGAATGACACCGAGGCCTCATTGTTGTCATCATCCTTCTGAGTTAATACTGTGGCTAACGATTGGTCGGAGGCGAAAGTATAGACGAAGAAATCTTTGTTGAAGTCTGGGATTCGCAACACTAGGGCCTGAGATATTGTAGTCTTAATATTTTTGAAAGCCTTCTTTCATTCATCATCCCACTTAAACTCATCATCTTTATGAATCATTTTTTGTAGGGGTTTGATAGTTTCCGTGAAATCGGGAGTGAATTTCTTCACAAAGTTGATTTTCTCAAAGAACGATTGCATAGCCTTTTTGTTTTGAGGTAATGGAAGCAAAGCTATAGCCTTAATCCTTTCTAGATCTATGTGAATGCCTGCTTGATATATAATGTTGCCTAACAACTTACCTTCTTCTACACCGAAAATAGTTTTCTTAGGGTTTAAGGATCTACCGTATTTCCTACACCTTTCGAAAATTTGGGTTAAATGTTGGATGTGATCTTCTATGTTCTTTGAATACACAATCACGTCTTCCAAGTAGACTACTACACACTTGTTGATTAGTCCCCGAAATTCTACATCCATGGCCCTCTAGAAGGTTTCCCCTGCATTGATTAACCCGAAGGGCATGTGTTTGTAAGAGAAGGTTTCCCACTTGGTTTGGAAGGTAGTCTTCAAGCGTTCTTCTTCTGAAACTAGAACCTGGTTGTAACCTGAGAAACCGTCCAGTAAGGAGAAAATCTCAGAGCCATATATGGTCTGCAGGAGATGCTCCATTGGTGGGACTGTGTAGTTGTCATTTTCTGAAGCTCTGTTGAGATTTCTGAAATCTACACACAGGCAGATTTCCCTAGACTTTTTCCTTCCAAGAACCAAGTTTTATACCCAAGCAGAGTGTCTAACCTGGAATATAATTTTGTCATATAAAAATTTATTTAACTCCTGACACATGAGGGGCTCCAGGGATGGGTGGTATTTTTGGAGCTTCTATTGGAAGGGTTTTACTTCAAGCTTTAAAGGTATAGTGTTTTGAATGATATGGGTATCATAAGTTTTCATATCTCAGTAGAACCATGCAAATACATCTTCATATTGTCTGAAAAGTTTGAGGTAGGCCTTCCTTTCCTCTTTAGATATTTTCTTGCCGAGGTTTATGATTTTTGGGTTTTCCGAGGTTTCAATATTTATAGTTTCATGCATGGGACATGAACTACCGATTTTCACGTTTTTTGACTTGTTAAATCTTTCCCTTAGGTCAAAAAGGTTTTCTAAATTGGCTATTCCCTTCGGTATCATGTGATACTTTGGTTTGTCATCCGATTGATTTGTTTGAGGATCGATTCCCGCTGATCATTCCTAGAATATTTCATTGTCAATAGCCAAGTCTTTAAAATTATCTTGATTGGTCAGAAAGTTTATAATCTGTTTGTATACTTCAAATACCGTCCAATTAGAAAAAAATTTGGGCACCAATGGTTTGTAGAGCAATTCTACAGTGAACTAAGAGGCTGCATAATCTTCTAGAGGTGATATTCATGAAGAAATGATGGCCAGAGAATCAAAAAGAATGTTCTTTGCTTTGGGAATCGCTGTAATGTTGAAAGCTTCAAAATGCTCTATTAGTCTGTGCACTTCATGTTGGTAATTCTTTAGGTGTGGATAATTGCAATGTATAGTATTCTATTGATGGGACCTAAATCCCTTGACTCAATAGTAGGAACCAAACCTGCCACCGAGGCCCAATTAGACTCTGCAGCGTTTAAAATGGAATGGTTCTCCCGATATTTCGATCCGGTCAATTCATTGATGGGATTTGTGTTTCTTTGTGAAGGCTCTTCCTTCAGTTAGGACTATTTTATTCTGTATTTTCTCTTGAGTGGGAATTATATGAGAGATGTAAGCTAGCATAAACCAACTTGACAATTAATAGTATTAGTTTTTAACTACTGGGGAACAGGTTAAGCTTGGTATAACCCATTGTTCAACATGCAGACAATTTCTCTATACCACAGGCCTAGTACTAATACATTAACCATGCGAGCATCCAATTATTGTCTGAGAAACTAACTATCAGAAAGAAAGAACATATGTAATAAGATAATGGCAAGAAAAATAATTCATCTTCCATAACCATGCATTACATAATAACACAACAATTTGTCTTCATCATTAAAGAAAAGAACATCAAAACATTGCACCAAATAACTTGACAACAAAATCAATATCTCTTACTCATTACTGCATCATTCATGAAACATGATAGGAAGTAGTTCTTCTCCAAGTCCAATCACATGCGTCTGATGAAAATAGTTTGTATTTTCTCCAGAAGGACTTCTCAATTCGTAGCAGTCTCAAAATAATTCTTAACAACCAAAAAGAAAGAGTTCTTACAACAACCATCGACCCTTTGCTAATTGGTTGTTTTCCTTATTTATAATATAAAGTTTTAACCGATACTAACGACTAATTGCAGTTTAAACAAAACAAAAATTGCCACGTGGCATTATCTTCTAACAACTTCTTTAACAATCATCTTGAGATACTTCTTGGAAAGGATGTCTGCTCTCGTATTCAGTCCAGCTAACAAACAACTTTTTACAAGTTTGGGTCCATGGGAATCTATGTTGTTCCATCGGGGTCACATATATTCCCTTGATTTCTACTGCATGTGCCTGGTACTTTACTAATATGGATTTCATCTACTATAGCATGGCTTGGGCTTTGATCGGATGTTTTGCGAATTGTTGTACTTGCCCTGGCTTCACATCGGTTATTTCTACGAACTCTTCGGTCCATAGCGCATCTTGTTTGGCATGTCACTTGACCACGTTGCTCAGTTCAATGAAATTATCAGGGGTGCCGAAATCGGGGAACTTGGCATCCTATATTGCTCTGTCGATCTTTCTTTGGTGTTTCTTTCATGTTCATCGGTGAGATCGCAATGAAAGCTTTGTTCGATGATTGGGGAATCCTTCCTGCAAGCGGGGTTGAGATACTTTAGTGATTGAGCAAATATGAACTAAGATACCAACAAACATAATCGATCGGTGCGTACCTATAAATCTCGTTATTCTCGACCATTTAATACTTACGTGATCCCGGTTTCTCCTTTGAATTACTTGCGATGTATTTTATCCACACTGCTACTCCTCTTCAGTTTAAACGAGTCACGTCGTCATGCCAAAGTGTTGAAAATCGAGTGCGGTGGATACGAGCGTTGGAACCATCATAGTAGCTGCTCTACCTTTGGGACTGGGAAAAGACGCCAGGGTTGAGCGTGTGCGTGTATGCTCCCAAAAGGTCGGATATCGTAGTAAGGAAGTCGTTAAATGCCTCCATAATCTGTATTACCAAGTGTGTCAACTATCATTCGTCAATAATGGAAGCTGGGGAGTTTAAAGAGATTGGAATGATTGTACTGCACATTCTCTGCAACTCCGATCAGAGGCACTTTAAGAATTCTGGATTACATCCAACGAGCAGTTGTGATGCGTTAAGTCTTTAAGGCATCTTTTTAGGAAGCATGAGTGCTCTTTTGGAACACTCTGGTTTGTTGCTTTGTTTGGCTATAAATTCTAGGAATTATGTGGGGAATTCGATGCATAAGTTGAGTTTATGCTTTTGTGATGCTAATATTGTGCATTTATTCAGGAGAAAATCAGTGTAGTGGTCCTTTATTACCTCAAGGTGTCCAAGACACCATGTTGTTTCATTATGGGATCCCCTCCTAACAAGTGACGGGGTTTGTGAGGTAGCCGGAATGCTAGGTCCGAGCCCTAACACGTCTGGGATTCATTCTTATTGGCTCCCAGTGTCCTCGAAGCTTCGAAAGGAGGTACAAGATTTTGTTTGGATAGGGTGTCGGTGCCTCTAGAGAAAGTTGGGGTGAAGAGAAGTATGCCTGAAGGAGGTATGCTGAAGATTGCACCCCCACATGAGAAAACACCACGAAAAAGAGGGAGGCCTAGGAAAGACACGGGAAAAAGGGAGGAAGACTTCCCCCAAGCTAAGATGAGTATACATCCTGCTATTGATGGGTCTACAAAACTTACTTACCAGTCGAGGCTTGTGGGTACTTCTAGTAAAGGAAGAGGGGAATGAAAGGGGAGGCCAAAAGAACTAGGTTCTCCCATTAAGAGTTCCATCCAGCAGTTAGAGTAGGACAAAATTTCTATAGATGAACTCTACCAAGAGAATAGAGAGTTGTGGGGCCAGTTCATGGTGAAGAACCAAAAGGTATTGATGTCAAAGGGTCGCAGAGGAAGCACGGTTTGGCTCCAGAGACAACTTCGAGAATATCAAGACACAATTGTGCAAGTGCGTGAGATGCAGAGGATGGCAACAAAAGTGGGAAATAAAACATTACAAGATGCGAGAAGTAGTCTGAGAGAAGGTGTGCGCGTAGGAGATGCATAATGGGGGAGCCTTTGCTTTGCGTTCCCCGAAGTGACGCTTAAGATTTCTTCTCTTTTGTAGGAATGATTTTGTACTCTCACTGTGACCAGGTTGGTTAGTAAAGATGCTGACGATATCTATTTGTATGTAGCCCAAGTTTGGTGGGAAATTTTCTAATTATATGAAAAATCGAAGCTTCTTGAATGTATCCCATTCCCTTTTGAATGTAAATTAACTATGTTCTTTTATCTAAGTTTTTGTGCAAATTATATGACTTTATAATTATTATTTTTTTTTGCAATGTGAATTTGTTGATATGTTCCCTCTAAAACGTCTGATATTGATTGATGTTGACGTGGCTTATCAACCTGGGGTTACTTAAAATATTTGAACATACGATTTAGCATTCAAATGGTGGGTAAGGATTGCACTTAGGGGATCTACTTACGTCAAAAGAACTAAAAATATATTGCGACCACCTATACTTGGGTGGCGTTGGGGATCGACAATTGAAAATGTAAAATTTAATGTGTATTTTATTTTGTGACTCATCGACGCCGAAATCATGTTGGGTGTCGGAAATAGGAGATACCGATTTTCCCTTTGTGCAATGCTTACCTTTTTGTTTTCCTCCCAAAGCTGAACTGATCGTTCTTTGGCGATACCTCTACCAAATTTCAATCGTAAAAGAAAGACTTTCATATGCGGACGCTGATGAAGATCAACGTTCAACTATTTGAAACTTCTCAAACTATTTTCATCACCTTTAACGTTTCTCGATGCCGAAATCCTAAGCGCGTCGGGAAATATTTAGTGTGTTGATTCCTTAAGTAGCTTGTTAAGGACCCTATAATGATTAAGATGATTCTTTGATGTATGTTCAGGCAGGTTTTTTTTTTTAAATTCAAACATGAACAAAAAAATCAGTGCAAGTATCAGTTTCATACTGAAGGCAAAACAGACAGTGTAAAGGACCAAGTGGTACCCAAAAGTAAAAAATGAACATAGAATTTTAGGGTGTGTTGAGAGCTCAACAAATGGCGATTCATTGGGAAAAAGAAGAATCTTTGTTCCTCCTTCATTTCCTTTGACCCTGACTCATGACACAATTTTTTTATTTTATTTTTTTATTATTATTATTTAATTTTTAATGGAAGTATTGTTTTAGGGCTTGGCCATTTACTGGGAGGGCATCAGGTTCTCCCCTTAGACTCTGTAATCGATAAGTTCCTGCCCCGATTTTCTCAACTACCTAGAAAGGTCCAAGACATAGACTCTGAAACTTAGAATGTTTCCCTTTAGGTTCATTTTCTCTGTCCCACTTCAGGACTAAGTCTCCTACTTCAAAATTGTTTTCTTTAGCCTTATTCTTATCGAACCATATTTTCACTATTTGTTGGTGAGCTAGGAATTTTGACTTAGCCTTTTCTCTCTCTTCTTCTAGCATGAGTAGAGTGTTAATCCTTTGTTGCATGGCCGATGAGGGTTCTTCGTTGGAATCTTGGGCCAGCTGAAGAGAAGGGAGATAGAGTCTATTTGGGAGGATGGGTTCTTTCCCATAGACCAGAAAGTATGGGGAATTTCCTATGACTTCCTTAGGTGTGACCTTATCGGCCCATAGAGCATTATAGAGTAGGTTATGCCAATTTCTTTGGTTATCCGTGACCATCTTCTTTAATATCCTTACTAGGTTTTTATTAGTTGATTCCACCACGCCATTTCCTTGGGGATAGTAATTTGCAGAGTACTTGATTATGATTCCTTTGTCTAGAGAAAAATCTGTCAATAGGGTTGAAGAAAAGTAAGTTGCATTATCAAAGACTAGAACAGAAGGGACACTGAACCTCGTGATCAGCTGTTGTTCTATGAATTGGATAACCACCTTCTCGTTCACATGAGTCAGAGGAATGGCCTCTATCCATCTCATGAAATAGTCATTGGTAGTAAGAATGTACTTGTGTAGCTTCGAGAAGCTAGGTGTGATTTTTCCTATGATATCCAACCCCCATTTCTCGAAAGGCCGAGAAATAGTAACAGGTTGGAGTGGGACCACCACTCTTTTCTCCTTTCCAACACTTATTTGACAAGTCTTACAATTTATGGCATAAGTATGAGCGTCTTTGAACAAGGTGGGACAATAATAGTTGACTCTCAGAAACTTATGAGTGGTAGTGTTTCCTGCAAAATGTTCCCTGGCGGGGCCATCATGGAGTAGATTCAGGACTTTGTCTGCATCTCTTCGTTCGAGACATATTAATAGCACCCTGTTGTAATTGATTCAGAAGAGCACTGAATTTATAAGACGATATTGTGGAGATTTTAATCTGAGGAATCTCCTTTCTCTAGGACTGAGGTTTTCGGGACAAGTCCCGTGATGTAGAAGATAAGTTAAATCTTTATACCAAGAGTCTTTTCTTGATAATATGTATTCTACTTCACCACATCATAGTGCCATATCATTCCCCCATCCGAGATCTGTATTCACTTGATCTTGGGATTTGGTTGCAAGATTGCACAAACCTTGTCCTTTTACTAGTTTTGCAGGTTTTATATCTAGCTCAAATTCTTGGACTACTGCCATCCAGTTCCCCCTTCTTTCCCCCATTTCTTTCTGGGTGAACAAGGATCAAAATACGGGGTGCAACATAAATACTTTGGTGTGATTCTTGAGGATGTAAGACCTGAAATGTTTTACCACCTTATAAACCACGTAGGCATGTTTGTCTACAGCAGGATAATTGAGCTCAGCTCCTTGAAATTTAGTACTCATAAATGACATCAGGGATTCATTGTTGCCATCATCCTTGTGACTCAAGACTGTAGCTAGCGATTGATCGGAGGCAAAAGTTTAAAGGAAAAAGTCTTTATTGAAATCGGGACTTCACAACACCAGGGCCTGGAAAATGACAGCTTTGATATTGTTGAAGGCATCTTTTTGCTCGTCATCCTACTTAAATTCGACATATTTTTGAATCATATTTTGTAAGGGTTTGATGATTTCCATGAAGTTGGGAGTGAACTTCCTCACAAATTCGATTTTCCCGGAAATGGACTGCATAGATTTCTTGCTATGGGGTAAGGGAAGCTGAGCTATGGCTTTAATCCTTTCCGGGTCTATGTGAATCCCTGCTTGAGATATGATGTGACCTAAAAACTTGCCTTCCTCGACACCAAAGATAGTTTTCTTAGGGTTTAAGGATATACCATATTTCCTACACCTCTCAAAAATCTAAGTTAAGTATTGGATGTGCTCTTCTTTGATCTTTGAATACACTATTAGGTCATCTAGATACACTACCACACATCTATTGATTAGTCCCCGGAAAGCTACATCCATGGCTCTTTGGAAGGTTTCTCCTGTGTTAATTAACCCGAAAGGCATGCACTTATAAGCGAAGGTTCCCCATTTGGTCTGGAAAGTGGTTTTTAGATAATCTTCCTCTGAAACAAGAACTTGGTTATAACCTGAAAAACTGTCTAGTAGAGAGAAGATCTCCGAGCCAGACACAGTCTGTAAGAGTTGTTCCATCGACGGGACTGGGTAATTGTCCTTTTATGAAGCCTTGTTGAGGTTCCTAAAATCTACGCATTGGTGGATCTCCCCTGACTTTTTCCTCACCAGAACAAGGTTCGCTACCCAAGCAGAATGCCTAACCTGAAAAATGATCTTGGCATCTAAAAGATTCTTTAATTCCTAATACATAAGAGGCTCCAAGGATGGATGATACTTTTAGAGCTTCTATTGGAAAGGTTTTAATTCTATTTTTAAAGGGATGGTGTGTTGAATGATGAAGGTATCATACATTTTCAAATCCCTATAGGACCACGCAAAGACATCCTGGTATTGTCTGAATAATTTGAGGTAAGATTTCCTCTCTTATTTAGATATAGTCTTGCCCATATTCACATTCTTTGGACTCTCCGGGGTCCCAATATTATAGTTTCATAAAGGGGACAAGAGCTACCAGTCTTTGCATTTTTGGGTTCCTTAAATTTCTCCTTGAGATCGAAAAGATTTTCTAGATCAGCTATCCCTTTTGGGATCGTGTGACCCTTTGATTTATTCATAAGTTGTCCCGTCGGAGGATCGGTTTCTGTGGACATCTCTTGGAATTCTTCATTGTCAACAACGATGTCTTTGAAGTTGTCTTGTTTAGTCAAGAAGTTTATGATTTATTCATATCCTTCGAAGACTTTCCAATTGAAAATGTTATTAGGTAGTGATGGTTTTTAGAGAAGTTCCATAGTGAATCGAGAGGCTTCATAATCTTCTAAAGGCTACAGCCTAGAAGCGAATGTGGCCAAGGAGTCAGCAAGAATATTCTTTGTTCTGGGGATCGTAGTAAGATTAAAAGCCTCAAAGTGTTCTATTAACCTATGCACCTCCTACTGATAGTTCTTCAGATGAGGATAATTGCAATGTATAGTATTTCTTACTTGTCTAACAATAATTTTGAAGTCCCTGAAAACTTGCAATCCTTTGATATCTAAATCTATGGATTTCCTTAATCCTTGTACTAGAGATTTGTATTTGGAAGTGTTGTTGGTACATTCGAATTCTAGCCTACAGGACAATAAATGATGTTTACCAATAGGATTTTTGAGGATGCATCCTGCTCCAAACCCTTCTTGAGATTTAGATCCATCAAAATAGAGGGTCCAAATTTGTGAATGGGGATCGCTATTTTCATTTCCCTTATTAGTTTCTTTCTCCCTCACCTCTCGTTTCGCAATTTCTAGCACCGAGTTTTGGAAGAAGAGGGTGTCTCCTATCAGTATCAATGATTTGTCTTGGAAAATCAATTCGTAGTTCTGAGTAAGAGGAACAACAGATAAGAGGGGACCGAAGTTTCCAAAGTAGAAGTCACATGAATAATTTCCCAGTATGAGGAAATCTGTGGACGAGGGTTCGTTAGGGGTTTCTAAATCAATGACCATATGTTTCAGATATCTCTCCCTATCGATTCTAATCATGTTCTTGTATCCCTTCAGTGATAACCAAAGGTGTGTCCAGTTCGTACTAAAGTAACCATTTAACTTTACAGACCAATCTTGGCTCAATAATATCCCATATGCCTCTAGGATATCTACTACAATAATGTCTATCACTTGCACAAATGTGGGGTGCATCGATATCCTGATCATCACGTCTTTGAGTTTTCCTATGCTCTTGAC
>ML790401.1:62316-80520 GCA_009831015.1 Picea engelmannii | reverse complement strand
GAACTGCTTGGTTGTTTGGTCAAGGAGAATTCATCTAGAAAATGATTGGCCATCAAATTCATGGTGTGGACCCATTGAGGGTAGTCTCTTTTGCAGTGGTTTTCTTGATGATAAGTACAAAAAGAATCAGAAGCGACATTCCCTAGATCGATATTTAAGTTGGCGGGGGGAGGTTCAATTGCTTTGAAAGGCAGGTTTATTTTAAAGAAAGGATTATAGGGCCTTGGGCCTTGGTTTCCCTCCCCTGCATTTATCTTCAGGTCTATGATTTTGTTTGATAATTTCTTAACCATTCATTGTAGATCTTATATATCACCATTACCTTAGTGGGGAGTCTGTTCAACTGCTTTTCCTAGAGGTCTAGTCAGAAGGAGTCCTCTCCTGGTAGGGGGATGGCTTTCTTTTTTCACTAAGGAGACCTGGCTCTCTTTACATCCTTTCATATGGAATTCTATTGTCTTGGCCTCCTCAAAATTTTCCACCAGGGTTTTCTTAGCGACCCTTTTTACAAACATAGAAATAGAAGCTGGGAGTGCGTTGGCGTAAACCTCGATTTGTAACTCTTGAGTTGGTTTCATCGCAAGATGGAATTTGTTTAAGATGGTCATGAATCTCATATTGAAATATTTAACCATTTCTTTCGAAATCATGGTGGCTGCGAAAAAATCAGCCATTAGGGCCCCCGTGGTAGTTTCTTCTGCAAACTTATCTAGAAAGTTTTTCTAGAACTTAGTCCAGCTGGTTATCGATCCTACTGGTAAGTTGAAATACCACGTGGAAGCCAAATTTTCAAACGTGTAGGGGAAGAGTCTACAGACTATGTCTTCATGTTGAATGTTCATAAGTCTGATCGTGAGTATGAACTTCTTGATGTGATCTTCAGGTAATCCTGAAGTTTCGGGGTCGTACTTAGGAAGCAGTTTCTTTGGATGTCGGGGAAGATTATGTACTCATCCAAGGATGGGCATGATGTCTCCAGAAAACCAGGGATGATTGTTCTGAAGCGGGTTTTCCCTTTATTCCTCATTGTTATTATTATCCTTCATATCTTCGGAATCCGAGTCTAACTCTTTTTCTTCCAAAAAGTCGTTTGGCTCGGAGACATCAGCGGCTGGTGTTTCGGGTATCAGATTGAGAGGTTCTTGGATTTTGGTAATTGTGAAATCTATTAAGTCTTCTATGGAGTGTAAAAAAACTTCATTGGGAGTGCTAACCACTGGTCTGCTTTGTTGTTTTCTTCGAGGGAGTATGGGAGCTAAGGAAAACACACCAATCTGTTGGGCGTAGGCTCTAGTGATTCTCCTAAATTGATTCACTTCCTCGTGAGGAAGGGTGTAAGGTATTTTAGGGTGAAAAGGTTATTCTTCGGGCTGGGGTGAGTTATTCATTTCAGGAATACTCAATTTGTGTGGGTTGTCTTGTGACAAACTAGCCATTCTTGTGGGATGTTACGAATCCATAGGCTGTTTGAAATGACAGATAAAATATATACTCAACTATTCATAATCAGGCACTCCTTCTAGTGCCAATTCTGTTGATGGGACCTAAATTCCTTGACTCAACAGTAGGAACCAAACCTACCACCGAGGCCCAATTAGACTCTACAGAATTTAAAATTGAATGGTTCTCTAGATCTTGCGATCTGTCCAATTCATCGATGGGCTTTGTGTTTTTTGTGAAGGCTCTTCCTTCAGTTATGACTATTTTTTTCTATATTTTTTCTTGGGTGGGGCTGATATGAGAGATGCAAGCCATCATAAACCAACTTGACAATTAACAAGATTAACTTTTAACTATTGGGGAACAGGTTAAGCTTGGGATAACCCGCTGCTCAATATGCAAACAATTAATCTATACCACAGGCCTAGTACTAATACATTAACCTTGTGAGCATTCAATTATTGTCTGAGAAATTAACTATCAGAAAGAAAGAACATATGTAATAAGATAATGGAAAGAAAAATAATTCATCTACCATAACCATGCATTACATAATAACACAACAATTTATCATCAACATTAAAGCAAAGAACATCAAAACATTGCACCAGATAACTTGACAACAACATTAATTGATCCTACTCATTACTGCATCATTCATGAAACATGATCGGAAGTAGTTCTTCTCCAAGTCCAATCACATGCATCTGATGAAAATAATTTGTCTTTGGTCCAGAAGGACTTCTCAATTCATAACAGTCTCAAAATAATTCTTAACAACCAAAAAGAAAGAGTTCTTACAACAACCATCGACTCTTTGCTAATTGGTCGATGTCCTTCTCTATAATATAAAGTTTTAACCGGTACTAACTGCTAATTGCAGTTTAAACAAAACAAAAATCACCACATGGCGTTATCTTCTAACAGCTTCTTTAACAACCATCTTGAGATACTTCTTAGAAAGGATGACTGCTCTCGTATTCCGTCTAGCTGACAAACAAGTTTTTGAAAGTTTGGGTCCATGGAAATCTATGATGTTCCATCGAGGCCGCATATATTCCCCTGATGTCTATTACATGCGCCTGGTACTTTACTAAGATGGAGTTCAGCTGCTATAGCATGGCTTGGGCTTTGATCGGATGTTCTGCGAATTGTCGTACTTTCCCTAGCTTCGCATCGACTATTTTTACGAACTCTTCGGTCCATAGAGAATCTTGTTTGGCATGCCGCTTGACCTCGTCGCTCAGTTCAATGAAATTATCGGGGGTGCCAAACTCGAGGAACTTGGCATCTTATATCGCTCTGTCGATCCTGCTTCGGTGTTTCTTTTGGGTTCATCGGTGAGATCGCGGATCAAGGTTTGTTCGGTCATTGGGAAATCCTTCCTACAAATAGGGTTGAGATAGTTTAGCGTGTGCAAACATAATAGGTCAAGAAAATATGACCTAAGATACCAACAAACATAATCGATCAGTGTGTACCTGTGAAGCTCGTTATTCTCGATCGTTTAATACTTACGTGATCCTAGTTGCTCCTTTGAATTACCTGCGATGTCTTTTATCCACACCACCACTCCTCTTCAGTTTAAACGAGTCACATTGTCACGCCAAAGCATGGCAAATTGAGTGCGGTGGATACGAGCGTTGGAACTGTCATAGTAGTTGGTCTAACTTTGGGACTGGGAAAATATTCCAAGGTTGAGCATGCGTGTGTATGCTCCCAGAAGGTCGGATACCATAGTAAGGAAGTCATTAAATGCCTCCAGAATCTATATTACTAAGTTCTCAACTATCATTCATCAATAATGGAAGCTGGGGAGTTTAAAGACATTGGAATGATCGTACTGCACATTCTCTGCAACTCTGATTGGTGGTGCTTTAAGTGTTCTAGATTACATCTGACGAGCAGTTGTGATGCGTTAAGTATTCAAGGCATATTTTCATGAAGCGTGAGTGTTCTTTTGGCACGC
The DNA here is from genome assembly GCA_009831015.1 of Picea engelmannii. NCBI lineage: Eukaryota > Viridiplantae > Streptophyta > Pinopsida > Pinales > Pinaceae > Picea > Picea engelmannii. The sequence goes on along the minus strand of ML790401.1, from coordinate 77,111 downwards.
TTTGGTTTGTTGCTTTGTTTGGCTATAAATTCTAGGAATTATTTGGGGAATTCCACGCATAAGTTGAGCTTATGCTTTTGTGACGCTAATATTGTGCGTTTATTCAGGTGAAACTTGGTGTAGTGATCCTTTATTACTTGCAGGCATCCAAGCCACCACATTATTGCATTATGGGATCCCCTCCTAACAAGGGATGGGGTTGAGGAGGTATCCAGAATTCTAGGTCTGAACCCCATCGTGCCTGGGATTCATTCTTATTGGCTCCTAGTGTCCTCGAAGCTTCGACAGGAGGTACAGGATTTCATTCAGATAGGGCATCGCTGCCTCTATAGGAATTTGGGGTGGACAAAAGTACGCCTGAAGGAGGTATGTTGGAGACTGCACCCCCATAGGAGTGAACACCACGAAGAAGAGGGAGGCCTAAGAAAGACACGGGAAAAAGGGAGGAAGACTTCCCCCAAGCTGAGATGAGTATACATCCCACCACTGAGGGGTCTATGATGTTGACTTACCGGTCGGGGCTTATGGGGACTATTAGTAAAGGAATAGAGAACGAAAGGGGAGGGAAAAAGAACTGGGTTCTCCCATTAAGAGTTCTGTCCAATAGTTAGAGCAGGCCCAACTTGCTATAGTTGAACTCTACCAAGAGAAGAGAGAGTTGTAGAGCCATTTGGCAGCAAAGAACCAGGCGGTATCAGAGTCAAAGGGTCACAGAGGAAGCACATCTTGGCTCTAGAGACAGCTTTGAGAATCTCAAGACACAATTGTGCAGTTGCGTGAGGCATAGAGGATGGCAGTGAAAGAGGGAAAGGAAACATTACAGGATGCGAGAAGTAGTCCAGGGGAAGGTGTGCACGTAGAATATGCATAATGGGCGAGCCTTTGATTTGCGGTCCCCGAAGTGATGCTTAATATTTCTTCTCTTTTGTAGTAAGGATTTTGTACTCTCACTGTGACTAGGCCGGTTAGTAAAGATGTCGATGATATCTATTTGTATGTCGCCCAAGTTTGGCGGGAAATTTTCTAATTATATGAAAAATCAAAGCTTCTTGAATGTATCATGTTCCCTTTTGAATGTAAATTAACTACGTTCTTTTATCTGAGTTTTTGTACAAATTATATGAATTTATAATTGTTATTTTTTTTTGCAATGTGAATTTGTTGATATGTTCCCTCTAAAATGTCTGATATTGATTGATGTTGATGTGGCTTATCAACCCGTGGTTACTTAAAATATTTGAACATACGATTTAGTATTCAGATGGTGGGTAAGGATTGCACTTATGGGATCTACTTACGTCGAAAGCATTAAAAATATATTGCGACCACCTATACTTGGGTGGCGTCAGGGATCGATAATTCAAAATGTAAAAATTAATGTGTATTTTATTTTGTGACTCCCCAACGTCGAAATCGTGTCGGGTGTTAGTAATCGGCAATACCAATTTTCCCTTTGCGCGACACCTACCTTTTTGTTTTCCTACCAAATCCGAATGGATTGGTCTTTGGCGATACCTCTGCCGAAGTTCAATCGTAAAAGAAAGAATTTCATCTGTCGATGCCGATGAAGATCGACATTCAACTATTTGAATTTCTCATATGATTTTCATTACCTTTAACATTTACCGATGCCAAACTCCTAAGCGCGCCGGGGAAAGACTTAGTGTGTTGATTCCTTAAGTAGCTTGTTAAGGACCCTTTAACGATTAATATGATTCTTTATTGTATGTTCAGGCAGGTTTTTAAAAAAAATTCAAACATGAACAAAAAAAATCAATGCAAGTATCAGTTTCATACTGAAGGAAAAACAGACAGTGTAAAGAATCAAGTGGTACCCAAAAGTAAAAAATGAACATAGAATTTTAGGGTGTGTTGAGTGCTCAACATGTTCCTTACTTGTCTAAAGATGATTTCAGAATCTCTGAAAACCTTCACTTCTTTAATGTTCAAGTCCATGGATTTCTTTAGCTCTTGTACTAGAACTTCATATTCAACAGTATTGTTTGTGCATTCGAACTCTAATCTACAGGACAAGAAATGTCATTTACCTTCTGGATCAATGAGGATGCACCCCACCCCAAACCCTTCTCATGATTTAGAGCCATCAAAGTATAAGGTCCAAACTTATGGGCAAAATGTATCAGCCTCCTCTTTCTTGTCACTTCCCTCTCCCCCTTCTGTTTGTTCCATGATTTCCAATGCAAGTTCTTGACAGAAGAGGGTTTTATCCATCGTCGTCAACAATTCCTTTAGAAAAATCATTTCGTAGTTTTGGGTAAGGGGAACATCAGATGAGAGAGGGGAGAAATTTCTGAAGTTAGAATCACAGGAATAATTGCCTAACACAAGGAAATATGCCAATGAGGGTTCATTTAGTGTTACTAAGTCAGTGACAATATGTTTTAGATATCTTTCCCTATCGATCCTGATCATGTTTGTGTGACCTATTGAGAGTATCATGGGCTATGTGGAGAGTTGATATCATCATGAGGATGTGTTGACATAGGAATAAAATGAGGCTAAGGAGCCTTATGTTTTTAAATATGAAATTTTGTGTATGTTTGCAGGTACCGAAGAAAGAGAAGGCAGACAGATTCATATTTTTGTCATAGAGAGGGAGTTAACAACATTGTATCATGACGATGATCAATACTTAGATAAATTTTTATTAAGTGATGTAGATATGGAGGATTAGTTGCAGGAACTTGTTGTTGCAGCAAAGAAAGAATAATTTGAAGGAAAACACTCTGATATAGTGCTTATTGGTTTTGAAAAAGAGATAAATATGTTTGAGGATTGGTTGATCAATGCAATGATTGATAAGGGAGATTTCATAATTGAGAGAAATAATCATGAATATATAATTTAGTTTTATGTAGATGAATTGAATATCTCAAATAATTTGAGGTGGAGATATGAAGAAGAGGAAATGCAATAGCCAGTCAACAACAACAACAAATTTCAGCGACAAGTTTGCAATGGTATGTACCTTCTAGAGGATAGAATGGACATGCATATTGAATAAATGAGGATGATGATGGTGAATATTCCTCAGAGAAGACATCATAAAGTAAGGAATATTTAAATCAACAGATCAAATAGATAGTTGCAGGAAGAAACAATGCAACAAGACAACAAGGCAAGTAAGCAACAACATAAATTTTGGGATCCATGAGGACTTCGACTAATGGAAATCATGATCTGGAGATAATGAACACTTTTTGGTTCCTTTGGAGTCTGATGTAGGAGCATCTTGCCTCCAAAATCTACTTGGTTTTATGAGACCTAAGGGTCTTGAGTTTATTTGAATTTAATTATTTAAATGTTCAAATTTCCTTTGTTTGGAGGAATTCTAGAAATCTTGTATTAGTTGTGGAATGCTTCATAATTGAGTTAGTTCTTGAGAGTTGTGAGGACTTAGAGATATATTAGGGTTGTTTGTATCTCTCTTGAGTGTATTATGGGTCAAGAATGAGGATTTAGTGGATCTAGAAGATCCTAGGGATTTGTATGAGAGTTTTTAGGATCTGAAACAGATTGTAGTTTTAGAGTCCTTCTGTATTAAAATTGTAATCTTGCGCGCATGAGAGGTGTGGCCAACCGAATGTAGAAATGGGCCAAGGAGAGTGGCCATTAAGCGATAGAATCAGGCCAAGGAGAGTGGCCATTAAGCGAGAGAATCAGGCCAAGGAGAGTGAGAGTGTGAAAGGCCATCAAGGGAGAGAGGCCTTATGTAAACGTTGTACAATATTATATGACTGATTAATAGAATCACTCTACTTAAAGTGTTGCATGGGAATGCTTGTTTAAATACCTCTGTGTATTGTGGTAAATATCTACAATATTGAGTGTTTGTTGTAGGTTTGAATTCATCAAAAGCTACAACATTTGTTGATAGTTGATCACTGGAAGGATCAATGATCCATATCATGCCAAGTGATATGCAAAAATAAATAACTCGTGATCTTTAGATCAAGTGTGTGATAATTCTTGATCGTCGAATCGAGACCATAGTAAATTCTTTGATTGAAGGATCATGATCATTCGATCTAGATACATATCAAAGATCCTTGTTATAGTGGACCACATACACTGGAGGTTACAAGGTGTTCAAAATTATAGAAGTTCAAACATCTGACAGTTTGGTAGCATAGTTAGATATGGTCGTTGATTGCAGATCCAGATCGATGAATGATAGTCTTATCAGAACTTATAAGGTACAAGTAAGTTAACGTCAAATGGGAATTGTTGAAGGAAATATATTACCATTGAATTCAGGGTCAGATCGATGAGCATTAGTCATATCATATAGTAGAAAGTGATCGGGAGTTAACCTATCAGATCAGACCAAGAGAAGAGTAAGTGTAGAAGAAATGTCTAACGTCCCAGTCTCGACATAAGTCAACATACACATGCAACCACTAAAAGAGTGACACACATCCCACACATAAGACGACATAGGTCAGTATCCATTCAGTCATTGGAGCATGTGAAAGTCACAGATCAATGTGAGACGTGGAAACCTAGTCTACATATACATGTGGTAGATCCACGTCAGCAGGTCCATGTGATTGGATGCCACATCATACCAGATCAGGATTGTGTGAGATATTTGTGAGTTAGAACCTCCAGTGACCCGGTTCCTAACATATGTCATGCCGATATAAAGGTGTCCACACAAGGAGAAACACATGGCAGAGAAGGTTCCAAGGTACTTAGGGTTCCAAGGACCCACGACTTGCGTGGAGTTTATGTAAAGGATGAATCAACAGTCTAGAGTAGAGCCCCAAGATCAATGACATTCAGGTCCTTTGTATTGACCATTGACCATTTTATTTGATCAACGAACAATATTTTATCATCCACCAGATTAGGACGAGAAGGGAGTAAGTTTGTGACCAATGAAAGTAAGTAGGTGGTCCGACATCCGATAAACCCTTGGTTCCAGTCCGTGGTCGTATGTTGATGAGTGCTTGGAGTTTAAGTGATCAAGATATAAGTGCATATTTTCTAGCACTTGGTCACGTAGAGGATTCACGCCATGGTTTAAGCACTAAGAGGTCTTGTGTAGCAAGAATTGAGGATATTGGACCCGAGGTTAGAATTGAGAACAACTTGAGAATTGAACTAAGCAAAGTTTTATTTATAACTTTGCACCTATGGGAATAGACATCCCTGAGGGGGTATTCATCAATATCGCAGAGAGAGAATGGTATTAGAGTCAAGGTATATATTTTTTATGACATATTATAGGATAAATATTAATGAAAATAAAATATTTTGATTATTTTTTTAATTAAATTTTTTAAAACAAAATTTCATGATTTTGATTGATTTAATATGTTTTATTTAAGTTTTAGGTTAATTTATAAACCTTTACCATCTACATATGTTATACCTATAAACAAAACCATAATTCAAATAAAATTATAAATAAAACTATAATTTCTATTAAAATCTTATCAAAATCCATTATATATATATATATATATATATATAATCAATCAATCTTTATCTTATACTTTGATTACCATACAATGATATGTACTCCTAAAATTTTCCATCGACATAGTTTGAAATATTTTGTTTCAAAGTTCTTTCACAAACACACCTTGGATTGAAATATTGTGTTTCAAAGTGCTTTCACAAATACACCTTGGAAAACATCTTACTATATTGTTTGTTTTGTAATTTGGGTATCATAATCTAATTTTTTATCAATCTTTATCCTAAACTTTTACAAAATTAGATTACCATACAATGAAATGTACTCTTAAAATTTACCATCAACAAATTTTGAAATATTTTGTTTGAAAGTGCTTTCACAAACACACCTTAGACAACATCTTACTATATAATTTTTTTTTAAATTTAGATATCATAGTTTAATCTTTTATCAATCTTTATCCTATACTATTAGGAAATTAGATTACCTTACAATGATATGCACTCTTAAAATTTACCATCAACATATTTTGAAATATTTTGTTTGAAAGTGATTTCACAAACGGAAATTAGATTACCTTACAATGATATGTACTCTTAAAATTTACCATCAACATATTTTGAAATATTTTGTTTGAAAGTGATTTCACAAACACACCTTAGATAACATCTTACTTTACAGTTTTTTTTGTGTGTTTTGTTTTTAATTTGGGTAAGGTATATTTACTATTTTTTTTAATAAATTATTTAGTATTATATAATTTTATTAATGTTAATGTGGTTTAGTTTGAGTAGTTGGGAGGAATGATTGTTATCATCTCGATTTAAATTCTTTTTTGACAAATGAAATATTGATCTCTCTATAAGTTTATTGTTCTGATGAACTTAAATCCTATATTATCAAAACCTTAAGCTTTTACAAAATCTGATTTACTTTAAATACCATCCTTGAAATGGGGGAAAATACCCAATGAATTTTCCCAAAATATATATTTCATGGAAAAAAACCACTATCTAATCTTATCCATAAACCAAAACAAAACCCTCCTTATAATGATTTAGACCATACTTCTTCAAATTAATGGTGCTCAAAAATTAGTTGTTTTGGTAAATATCAACCAAATATAATACACATGACTATGGTCATAGATGTAATTGATAATGAGATTTTACAACTTTTATCCATTACTTTTTTTGGTTAAATATTAAATAATATAATACATATGATTATGTATATACAATACATGTGGCTATGCAAATGATAATAAAATATTTGACAATTTTGATCAACCTAAGGGCTCATGTACTTTTATGGGCTAATTTTCCATGTTTAAAAAACAATGATTCGTCAATTTCCATTTTTTCTAAAAGTAATTTGCCCAAATTCTATAAAATAAATTTATTTTACCTTAAAAATAGCCCAAAGTTTATAGAAAAATATATAAAATCCTTATAAATTTGAACATTTTTACGAAAATATCGCCAAACATTTTATAGTTTGCATATTAAGGACTAGTAAGATTCGCCAAGGTTTCTACATTCTGAGATAAATTTCCATCCTTAAAATTATCCCTAACCATTTTTATCATTTAATGAGATATGTTGAAATGAAAGGATTCTAGAATATTTAATCAATTTAATTAAAATTAACGTATGAAAATTTATTATGATTATTCAAAAATTTATTTATTTATTTTGAAGGCGACAAAACTTATTGATGATGATAATGATTGACGTCCACTGAGACCAATTGGTCTATCATACCTTAAGAAGGTAAGATATTACTTTGATTTCCTTAAAATTATATTTCTATGCTCAAAAAGCATTGTGAGAAGCGTTCCAAGATCACCATAGTTTTGATGACTTAGGAGGTTAGGAAGGTCTATATTGTGGCAAATATTTTTAAATTGGTATCTAATATGGGTATCTGTAGGACAATCTAAGAAAAAGTCATTTTCATCTTCTACCTTCTTAGTGTCACAAATATGAAAGATTCTTCCATCCCATGATGTTTTGGGAGTTGGCCAACACCTAGTTTCACTATGTAGCTCGTGAGAGTTTGATCTTATTTTATCAATGTTGATTTTCTTCTTTGCACTTATCAAAACTGAGAGGTAATTTTGATCTTCCAAATTTCCTTTTATCCACTAATTAGTTATCACACCACAGTTTCTCCATAAATTTATAAGTGTTAATATTTGTAATATTATAGATATTATGCATGATGAATTCTTCTTGTATTACCCAATGATTTAGCCAAGATTTGACATCTTTATGCCATCCCCGCTTGAGCCGCTGGTGGTTTTGGCTAGATTTGGGGAGCCTCTTGTCAACCATGTTGTTTATATTTTTCTTGTATGTTAGGCATCTAATCATAACAATGTTCTCAATGGGGCGAAAATTCTCACTTCTATGAGGAGGATAGGATAGGGTGTATGTCCCTTAATTTTGAGATTATAAGTTATAAAATTCTTTTGGATCTGTTCTATATTTCTCTGGGATTATCTATATATACCGCAACCCCAAACTTTGCATTCATATAAGATAATCAAAGTGATGAGAGTGTTAAATATAAAAATATTTTATCTCAAATCCAAAGTTCTATTGATTTACAATGGTTTTCGAGCCCATAATAAGCTTTCCACCCTCCATTTATACTACTTGTTATTCATGAATGTGGGTTGGTTCATCACCGTCATTCAAGGAGAATCATCTTACTTGAAATGATTTGTTGGTGGTTTATAAGGAAGTAAAATTTGATTCCTACCATATATCTCTAAGTCTTGAGTTTTTAACCTATTTATTTATTTCCAAAGAAAAAAAAATTAATTAATCAAAAACACTCTCTACTTCAAGGCTAACTCTACTACAAGCTCATTCCTAATCTCTCATGTTGTTTTTTTCTCCCCCTTTTGTTGGAAGTGATTCACAAAATCAACTTAGAGGTTTAATTTTATATCACATGTCGAAGATTTCCTTTGGACTAGGAGCTAGTTTTAAGAGGATATCCATCAAAATCATACTTTAAATTTGACAAGAATTATTTGTACATTGTTTATTTTTTATTGTAAAAAATGAAAGCTAATCCATGTCAATAACCTTGCTTGGTTGGTAAAGACACGATATTCTTCTTCCCATTGTTATCACTCTGTAAATTGCCCAAGTCTATGAAGGCAGTCACAGAGGCAACATAAAAAACACTTCGAGTCTTGGATCTAGCCCTCCAAGACTCAGAGAGGGATCTCTCTGTCTGATATAACTTTGTTTGAAGAGGATATTAAGCTAGTTACACAGAACATAGGATTTGTTTTTAGGAATTGGGTATGGGCAGAGAAAAGAAACCATGGGTTATGGAGTCACTGCAACGAACAATCAAAAATCCATGTTAACAGGCTAATATTTGTAGGGAAAGGTAGACAACTCACTGGATCCTTTAATTTAAATGAAATGGGTGAGATGAAACAAGTCAAGAAATCCAATTAAACACAGAGCAACTAAGAATTATGAGTTTAATATTCAGTGGAAAACATAAAAAACTATACGAAGCCAGAGACAGAGGGTACATTAAAACCAATTATGTTCTCAATATTCTCAGAATAATTCAGAAGCAGACATTAATTATGATAACATAGAAAACAAATTTACAAAGAGGGATGCACATCACCAGTCGAAATAGTCACAATAATCCTGCAGCATAGCACTGTATTATTGAATTGATGAAAGTACAAAAAGCTCAATGAGATGCTTTACAAAAAATAAATCATGGTCCTATGACCCCTCCACCTCTCCTTGAAAGCATAAGCTTTATATCCTTTGCATTAGAAACAGAGATCCTATTAAAAAGGAACTGAAATACTAAAAATAGTACAAGATCAAACAGTTTCCACAAAAACAGGATCGGATCCTATCTTAAGGGGCAAAAACCCTATCAACAATGTCACTTTTGAATTCCTTCTTTGACAGCTAGGAAATCTTGGCCAAAAATAGAAAAAATCCCTAAAAATATTGAACTGTTCGCCATGAAAAACTTGTCGAATTTCTGCCAAAAAAAGGGGTCACACAGACATCCGTTTCTCTTTAATTATGACACCTGGGGAAAAAATGAAGGAGTTTATTGTATATTGGAATGTTTTGGACAAAATCCTCCTTCAGTTTCACCAAATTTTCCTCCAGCTCACCGAAACACCTCCCGCAAAATTAGGACTGCAACAGGAAAAGGAAAAACTGAAAAAATGGGCCTTGAAGATGGCTTTGATTTTCCCTTCTCACGACACTTGTGAAAAAAATAAGAGAGGTTTTTTTTCTTCATCCAGTTATAGAGAAAAAACTCTCTCAGTTTCTCAAAATTTGTTTTATTTTTCCCAGAATCGGTTTCAGAAGAAGACATGATGAACAGGAAAAAATAGGCAATTTAAAAAAAAAAATGGGAAAAGTGTTTTTTTGGGGGAAAGCGGTATTCCGGACCCCCCCCTAAGGTGGTAAGTGGTTTTAGGGGGGGGTTCCACTAGAATGTGGAGCCGACACCTATCGAGGTTTGGTTTTATAATACAACCTCATTCCGGAACCCCCCCCCTCATTAAGTTTCGGATGGCAAGGGGGGGTTCAGAATTATTTGTGGCCGTTTGATTTGAGTTTGTGGGATGTGACGTGATGTTTAGATTTAGGATATGTTTGTTTTTTAGTTTTTTTCATTTTTAATTTTTTTTTTATGTTTTGTTTTGTTTTCGTTTATTTTAATTTTGTTTTATTATGTTTTTTTTTATTGTTTTGTATGTTTTTATTTATATATGCTTTATTTAATATATGTATTAAGTTACATGTTTTTTGATATTTTTTATTTTTAATTGTTTTTATTTAATTTTAATGTTTTATAATTTGTTTTATTTGTATTATATTTTAAATAATCAAACTCTAACCTAATTACTTATTTAGATATTTAACTTAATTATTAATTAATTAATTAATTAATAGTTAATTAATTAATTAATTAATAGTTAATTAATTATTAACTAGTTAGTTATTAACTAGTTTAACCTATTTTAACTATACTAATATTATTATTTAATCTAATTAACTTATTGTTCTTTTTAGCCTAAGTTTGTTTATGCATGGATGAGCGGTGGGCGAGAGGTAGTCAATGGGACAAAAGGACAAGGGAGTGAGGGCGCAACGTGGATGAAGGATGCAACAGGGAGATGGAGGATCAGGCGAAATGGATGGAGGAGAAAAAGGGATCAATTGAGCCATACTTTGCCATCATGAGAGAAACTCCAAATCAACAGTCGAAGAATTGAGTTACCTATAATTATAGGACCCTAACATAGGCTCCACCTAGGGATGGAAACTTCTTTCAGGAGGTGTCAAGAACCGTAGACCTCTGAACATGCAGACCGGTGCTTTATCCATTGGGTTGATCCCAAAATCTTATTCTGCAACCTGTACCTGTTTTGATCTTGCAACTGAAACCAAATTAAAATGAACACTATTGAAAAAGAGATGCTCAAAATACTGAGATTTTTCACTTTTTCCTACCTACCCTATGTTACTGATAATTTTGTTGTTCTAAATGATACAATAATGCCAATGTAGCCAATCAAGAAACTTCTCTAACAACTCTTCTCTTTCAATTTTTTCAAACAATATCATAAATAGAACTTGCATAGGCATCATGAAATGCTTTCCATCCTCGCTTTGATTACAAAGAGATTGATAAACATGACAGATAATAGAAATGATGGGAATGCATTGTGGCTCTGTGATGAACAATTTCTCCATATAAATAGCCACTGGATCAAGATAGACTTGACTTATTACTAGATATTCAAATTTAACCAACTCAACTTCATGATTTGATGTTGTAGTTGTGCTATTTGCATCCTCATGCACTTCTTGACATGGCTACAAATTTTCTGATGGGTTCTGAAATGATGCTTCTGGTGAACACACCCCTGTAGCTATCTGTCTGATCATATCCATATCATAACTATTTTTGAAATCATTGGGGGTAACTGAAAACTGACTTTGAAAACACACATTATCCATAATATCAGTTATAGGGTCATAAAATGTTTTAGATAATGGTTTCATTGGCTCTACTCGTACTTCATGGCATACACTGTGAATTTCAACTAGAATTTGACCAAGATTCCCCCTCAAAATTTGAAATGAGTTAAATCACAGCGGCAATGAATCAAGATGGATCAGCTCATCATTTGTTTCAGGCTTCATGATTTCATCTGAGGTTTGACCTTAAAAAAGGCTCAAGGGTTGAACTTATGGATCATCTTCCATATCAACAATGGCATCTTCAATTGATTGATCAAAGAATTTTCTTTCTTCACTATTTACAACTGGCCTAGAGTTTCTTTTCAGAAATTGAAAAGATGAGAAACATAAGGGAAAAGTGTTTCCACTTACTCTGAGATTTTCTGCACTTTGATCATTGCTGTCATAATTTCCATGTACATATTGATTGTCCTGCTAGGATTGCAAATGATCTTCTTCCTCCCAGTCATATGTGGTTGATTTATTTGAACAATCCACCTATATTTCAGCCTCATGATCATCATCATACTGATCACACTTGGGTACATTATCCAAGTAGGGAATGCCATCAAACATGCACATCATATCAGTTGGTTGTTCCTCTACAATTTGAGATGGAGCTTCATCTCTGACTATGTCATGAATTGACTACATTAAAGAATCATTATCCAAACCATGGTACCAAGGGTGAGCTGCAAAATGTTTGGGAACTATGACCTTTTCTTTATCTGAAATCAATGGAACATGATGTCTTTGGACAAGAAGCTCCTCTTTCTTGGTAATCTTCTACGTCATCTCTTCCATGGCGTTGGCCAAAATGTCTAGTTTAGCTTCTGATGACTGCAACTGCTCCTTTTCTTTGTTCTTTACCTTTGACCTTTTGACCAACAAGTTGGCCTCCACATCAACTGCAATGTTCAACATTTCTTCAAGGCTTGTAGTGTTCCTTTCTCTTAATTGGAATGCCATCTCAGGATCGAAGGCCTCTGGGAAATGCAAGTGTGTTGATCCTAGGGGTGGTCTTATATCAGCAGGCATTGCATGATATATCTTATTGAACCTTGCTGAAAACTGATGTATTGTTTCCCCTGGCTGTCTTTTCAAATGGTCATACTCTTCTAGGATGAGAAAAAACATTTCTCATGATTACCCATCGATCTAGGAAATCTTGCACAAACTGATGGAAATTTTTAATGCTTGCAGCTGGGAGATTTTTAAACCAATTCTTAACTGTACCTTACAAAGATAGTGCAAACATCCTTATATATACATCGTCAACTTCAACCTCATAAAGGTCAAGGAAATCTTCAAACCTATGGATGTGTTTTTCAACAGTAATATTGGCATCCTCTCCATCAAACCTGGGCAGATTATTGGTGTAATTTGCAGGGAGGTCATGAAGGATAGGAGGAAAATATAGGGGCTTGTATCTGTCTAAGATTTTGGTAGGTACAGGAGGTGAAGCAAGAGTCTTACAACCATCTGGAGCTTTAGCAAGAGTAGGAGATAAAGAAGGAGGCTTATGTCTCACTAGGACTTCTGCAGGTGCATCTGGGATGTGCATAGGTGTATGAGTATGTACATAATATAAAATTGGGTATCTGATCTCTTGAGGCTCATTAGTTTGCAGATGATCAATGTAATCTTCAACAATATACTTTTGATCAGGCTTAGAATAAGGCAAAACATAATTGCAGATAAAACCAAAGATGTCTTGAATGCAATTTGAGCTTGAGTACCTGGTATTTCTAGGTTGCTTGGCCATGATTTAGTTTCTTCCTCCAGTGGATTATTTGAGTTGGCATTATTTGGATATGATTGGAGTCACCAGGTGAATGATCTCAGCCTTCTTGTGTCTGGTCATTGTCCACCATCAGTGATTAGATCTAGAGCTTTGAAGTGTACTACTGGGGAAAGTTCCCCAGTATGGTCGCCATTATGTATCACTCTGTAAATTTCCCAAGGTTGTGAAGGAAGTCACAAAGGCAACATAAAAACCACTTCGATTCTTGGATCTATCCCTCCAAGACTCAGAGAGGGATATCTCTGTCTGATATAAATTTTTTTGAAGAGGATATTAGGCTAATTACACAGAACATAGGATTTGTTTTTAGGAATTGGGTCTGGGCAGAGAAAAGAAACCATGGGCTATGGATTCACTACAACGAATGATCAAAAATCCATGTCAACAAGATAATATTTGCAGGGCAAGGTAGAAAACTCATTGGATCCTTTAATTTAAATGAAATGGGTGAGATGAAACATGTCAAGAAATCCAATTAAACACAGAGCAACTAAGAATTCCGAGTTTAATCTTCAGTGGAAAACACAAAAAACTATACCAAGATAGAGACAAAGGGTACATTAAAACCAATTATGTTCTGAATATTCTCGAAATAATTCAGAAGTAGACATTAATTATGATAACAGAGAAAACAAATTTACAAAGACGGATGCACATCACTAGTCGAAATAGTCACAAGAATCCTACAGCATAGCACTGTATTATTGAATTGATGAAAGTATAGAAAGCTCAATGAGCTTCTTTACAAAAATTAAATCATGTTTCTTTGAACCCTCCACCTCTCCTTGAAAGCATAGGCTTTATAGCCTTTGCATCAGAAACAAAGATCCTATTAAACAGGATCTGAAATACTAAAAATAGTACAAGATCAAACAGTTTTAAAAAAAAAGGATCGGATCCTATCTTAAGGGGAAAAAAACCTATCAGGAATGTCACTTTCGAATTCCTTCTTTGACAGCTGGGCAACCTTGGCCAAAAATAGAAAAAATCCCTAAAAATATTGAACTGTCCGCCATTAAAAACTTGTCGAATTTCTGCAAATAAAAGGGGTCCGCACAAGCATCTGTTTCTATTTAATTCTGACACCTGGGGAAAAAATGAAGGAGTTTATTGTATATAGTAATGTTATGGACAAAATCCTCCTTCGGTTTCACAAAATTCGCCTCCATCTCACCGAAACACCTCCCACAAAATCAGGACTTCAACAGGAAAATGAAAAAATGAAAAACTAGGCCTTGAAGATGGCTTCGATTCTTCCTATTCATGGCATCTGTGAAAAAAATGAGAGAGGTTTTTGTTCTTCATCCCATTAAGGATAAAAAACTCTCTCAGTTTCTCAAAATTAGTTTTCATTTGCCTGGAATCGGTTTTGGAAGAAGACATGATGAATAGGAAAAAAACGAACAATTTAAAAAAAAAAAAAAAATGGGAAAAATAGTTTTTTGGGGGAAGGTAGTATTTCAGACCCCCCTGAGGTGGAAAGTGGTTTTAGGGGGGGGGG
>ML790401.1:0-23177 GCA_009831015.1 Picea engelmannii | reverse complement strand
CCAATCACCTGTAGGAAGAGCATCGACCCCTTCTTAAGCCCATTGATCCAGGACTCATTCAATGCTCATTGGGTCCCATATTTATTGCCCGGGGGAAATCGGGCCCCTTTTTGAAATTTGAATTAAACCTATGCGTGCCTTTTCGAATCGGGTTTCGGCATTCCATATGCTAGCCCCTTCCAGCTACATAATGGTCCATGTGACCTGCCTTCGTTCGAACTTGGTCTTATCACTCCATCGGAGTTTCGGCACTTGCGATGACAAAATGTTTATGTCAATGGGATTCACGATTTCCCGATTCGCGATGCGCTTCAGCCCTCCTGACTGAGCCCTAGTCCATGTGACCATTACCCATGACCACAACCTAACCCCGTCGGGGCTACGGGGTTTGTGATGCATCAATGCATTCACCTGCGTGATTCCTGATCGTCCTAATCCCGACGCTCCTTTCATATGCTGACAGTTGGCCTCCACTACGCCTCTGTCCTCCTTCGTTGTTGTGCTGATAGCTGTACCCCACTCATCGGGATTTCGCGGATCGCGATTTCGAAATGCACAAAACCTTTGTTCCCGGGATCTCCGATATCCCGATTTCCGATTAGCCGATGAACGACCTCCTGTCGGGCCTTTCGCCGATGGCACCAATCTCCTGCCACACGTTCTCTCATATGGACGGTCCCGATTGTGTCAGGATTTCGGGACTTCCGATGTCCTGTTTCTTTTGACCTTGGGAACTCCGATTTCCCGATTGGCAATATGCTGACTCGCTCCTGATTTCCGACACCTGTCCCTCAGATGGACGGTCCCGATCCCTTCGGGATTTCGAGACTTTCGATCTCTCATTTCCTTCGACCTCAGGAACTCCGATTTCCCGATGTCCAATATGCCGACGGTGCCTTGATCTTCGACACCTGTCCCTCAGATGGACGGTCCCGATCGTCGATGCCTCTGCTGACGTCACACGTGGTTTGACACGTGTTAGATCCTGCCACGTGTCACTCTGATTCGTGACTTATATGTGCATGAAGTGTTGAATCTGCCTGACACCTGTCATTCCCTGGTTGTGCCATGTGTCCCTTGCTGACGTGGTCTGCTGTCGTGAGTTGGATCAATGGTCCAGATGCAATCTTGGCTCAGCGGCTGCGATTTCATCGCGAAATCGCATATCGCGATTTCGAGGTTTTCGTTGTCATTGTTCACGAGAATCGTGAAACTCCGATTCTCGATTCTCTGATGAAGCCTCCTGTCTACACGTGGATGGTCCCGATCGCTGCTTGATTTAACAGCTGTGATCAAATCGCGAAATCGCATGTCGTGATTTTGGAGTTTTCATTGTCGAATGAATTGGACATTTCAAAGTCCCGATCCCCGATTCTCTGATGGCTTATCTCCCTCACATATTTTGCAGATCTGACGGCTGTCGGGTATCTGCTTCCAATCTGACGGCGCAGATCACTTCTTCTACACGCCAACTCCTGCGCTTAACATCTGCGCAGCTTCTCCCAATCCAACCGCTGTCGGGATTTCCGAGTGAGATCCGACGGCTCTCGGTCTCTTTCCTGTGCTCCTTGCATGTATAAGAGCGCTATGCCTCCTGAGCTTATTCTCCTCGAATCCTTAAAGGATTCTGACATCTGCGTGCGATCATTCACCTCTCTAAACTTTGTCTTTTGTTTGCCTGTCATCCTGTAAAACATGCCAACAATCCTTTGTACATTCTTCCTGTATACATGCCATATTCATTGTTGTACTTGCCATAAATGACAAGCATATTCTACCTGTTAAACATGTCCAACAAGGAAAGCATGATTGTGCAATCACAAATAGAATATAACTTCCCTAAGTGATCCAAACACCAAACCAAGGAAGAGAAGGACTGAAAGTAGAATTGTTCTCATGCAACTGATTATTGAATAACCTAAGTGGGAAATCCATATCTCTCTTTTTCCTTTGTCACCCTATGTGAAAACATCCATTCTCTAAAGATTTGTCGCAAGGGTTCCATAACTCGTCAAAATTATTTATTACTTTCCATCATTTTAAAACTTAAACACCTCTCTAACCTTTTAGAATCACAACAAATACTCATGAGAAGCATTCTGCAAATGCTATAATTTAGGTTCGAATAGATTGCACTTTGAAAACTGTGTATCGGGAAGAAAGTGAGGTGCATAAGAAAACCCTATAGAATCAAATGATAGCCACATAGAGAAACTTGAAAACAAAGATAGAAAAACCAAAGAGGTATCAAAGAATGTATATCCATGCTCCAAATACTTAAAATAAGGGGTGGGGGAATATGATGTAATGGCATAATTATATTAGTAGAGTATGTACAATATTAAGAACAAATAAGGAGCAACACTGAGACATAAATTGAAACATTCTATTATCCCATCTACTATACCCAGTTTCGTTGGAGGTACCACTCCACTCAATAAAGAATGGAATGAAATTAGATACTAGGTTCAAAGGTTCTTTATGGGATGGTCACAATACCTCACATCAATCTACAAGCTAAAATTGGAAAAAAATTGAATTGGAAGGGATATCTTGGCAAATATCCATCCACATACATTACATGTATATAGGATAATAGTGTTTTTAATCATTCAATCCATACTCAAGGATAGTTTAAAATAAAATTCGATAGTTTACATTCTAACTTATATCAAATATATCATTAATTTTTTAATAAAAACAACAATTCATAAATCCTAAGTGTAATTTCCAACTTTGCATAACAATTCTGCAGCTACCATACAAAGTTCTAGTTTCCATATTTGCATAATAATTCTGCAGCAACCCTACAAAGTTCTAGTTTCTGGATTTGCAAATTAATTTGGTAGCAACCATTCAAAATTCTAAATTATAGATTTGTAAATTAATTTGGCAACAACCATTCGAAATTCTAAATTCTGGATTTGTAAATTAATTTGGCAGCGACCATTCGAAATTCTAAATTCCAGGTTTGTAAATTAATTTTGCAGCGACCATTTGAAATTCTAAGTCTAGGGTTTGTAAATAAATTTTGCAACGATCATACAAAATTCTAAATTCCAGATTTGTAAATTAATTTGGCAGGAACCATTCGAAATTCTAAATTATGGGTTTGTAAATTAATTTTGCAGCGATGATTTTTTTTTCTAGTTTTTAGAGTTACAAAATGGTTTTGCAATGAATTTTTTAAAATATCTAATATAAAAAAGTTACTCTTATTACAATTTTAAATTTCAGAAAATAAAATACTGGAACAGATGAAGATGGAGAATTGAGGGTTCCCTTCAATGTGGGCTTGCGCTCCTTATTTACTCTTGCTTGATAATATCAGAATGTCACCGATACCTCCCAACCAACTCTAGGGGTAATATTCTCCCCCCGTATCCCCCTCGAGCCGCAAAGGGGCCACACACAAGAAACCAGTAAAGCAATATCTCCAAGCATGCCTCGCAAGGTAGAGATTCCACTCTTTCTCAAGCTTGAAATCCCAACTATCACAATTAAAACACATTCAAACCAAATTTTGATAGCATAACAATACTATCAAAAGTGATATCCATTTTGTAACATACCTTTGTTACGACAACAAGCGATGTACAAAATAGGTAAATAATTTTTTTTTGAAACAACAAACGTCGCGGCAAGTGACAGACGTCACCACATAGATTAAAACTCCATAATCCATATTATCACAATCAACTGTAAACAACATTATATTATTCAATCAACTCATCAGATAAAGATAACATAAGGGAACTACCCGCCCAACCTATCCTGCATGGTTAGGACCTCTGAGACACATAAGAAACGCTCAAGTCCAGGATTCATCCAATTGATTTTGACCACTTAATGTCTCAGGACTAGCGACTTTTAAGAGGAACAAGGAGGTATCTATATCCCATTAATAAATCATAATCCAATTTCCAGACTAGTTCATTAATCATAACTAAACATCATTCATCATATTTCAAGGAATAATCCATTTTACTTAATCCATCATCGTCAATAAATAAGTGCAATTGAGTAAGACAATAACACCTAAGGATTTATAAAATCTACAAAAGCATAAGTAAAATTCTCGTACTAGATAGATATCTATTTACACCCATATTTAGAACCTTGTCTAAGTTATGTTCATTTATATCAAGCATCATTTATTAATTACATCGAGCTGCTGTAAAAGGTACCATCCATATGTGGAACAACAAAATTCTTAAAATGACTTATCTCAAGTAAGCAGTACAATAAGAATTCAGTACTAAATTTATATCCATTACAATGTACCATAAGGATGTCACCCTAATAAATAATTTGGATAGAATTCAAGATACTTTATATGTATATATCAATTAAGGGAAATAATAAGATCAACCTAAATCAACATATAAATAAGGAATCAATGTTGGCTTATAAATTCATAAAAGGAATATTTGGAACACCCAACAATAAAATAAGAAATCAATCAACTTACAGTTTTATGGAAGGAATAAGGAAGATCCATCTTATTAAACCAAATACAAGGACTTCAATGCTATCTAAAAATCCAATTTAGAACTAAGGAAAACCAAAGTCTTATTGGAGCAATATAAAAAGGTTTCAATTACTAACTAAAATTTCAATTTTTGAAACTATAGGGAGATCAAAAATTCTTTAAATATTGTGCAAGGGTTCCAATACTCCTATACACATTCCCTGTAAAGGTATGGGGAGTCAATCATAATGAAACTATGATAAGATTGCAAGATACCTTATTGATTCATCATGAAGAGTTATGAGGAACTTCATTTCATAAAAAGTAATGGATTGAAGGTAAAGTGGCTTATGTTCTATTCCTTAATTAAAGAATGTCAACCATCCCATCCGATTCCAATACTAAATACAATCCATTGAAGATAGAATCGAAATTCATCCCAATAATAATTTGGTTAAGATACCATGAATTAACGATTATGGTAACTGAGTAAATAAGAGAAAATTGATTTATACGCAACAGTCATGTGGCAACACCTATGCACAAGGTGTCGAGGGAGATCCCAGGGAAGTTTCCATCAATCCAAATCATGGATTAACCTACTAGGTATCGAATTGATTCCAGCAACCGAAAACCATTTAGATAGAGGTTTTCCACCCACGTTTTACACAGCTCACTCGCTTGCATAAAAAAACATTTGATTACGAAATAAGGGTAGCCACGCTTGAATAAAAAAAATTCTAGTTGCAAGGGTTTTCCATCTATCACATGGGTGGTAAGGTTCTCATTAAAATCCAATATTCAAGCATTCAATTGATAGATAAAGGGACAATCAAACATATTAAGATGAGGAAGGAAACCCAAGCATCATGCACCAATCAGCCCCAACTCAAAACATGAGGCCTCTTAGCTATCAACGCAAGCAACAAAAGATACGCCAAACATGTTGAAACACCCGGCACCAAACACACAGAGTCACTTCGGACTCTAACCCACTTAAGAATCTCCACGAAAATTTTATTCCAACAAGGAAATCGATCGTTACACAGTGAGGACGACTACATATTTCGTTGTGTATCTGTTTGATCAGAAAATTGATTGAAAACAAAAATATCACACAAATCAAGAATCAAGGATAGTCTTGATAGTCCTCACTAAATCCCTTATGAAATTAAATACTTAACTCGAAGGAAACGAACTACAATTTCCTTGGGAAAATCTCAACAGACAACACAACATATTCATTCAAGTGAGCATTAGTGGTAGAAAACTTAAAAAGGTTCACCTTATCTGCGAGGTGGAGGGATTTATAGTGCTCAAAGACTGTCAGAGTTCTGGTTTGGAAACAATTTTGTTGCATACACTGACCAGTATCCAAAACATAGAAGTCAAGAATTCCCCAAAATTTCATTGCATATAATTTGTCCATGAAAATTTACAAAACTGTAAAATTTCTCGGTAGAATTTGAATATACAATAACACCTTCGGAAGGTAACAAAATACAGTGTTCATTCCACGAATTTTATAATCAGATCATTTTTATAGAGTAATTTTGAGAAACAATTTCTTAAAGCATACATGCAATATTCTAAGTAGGATCTCAGATTCAATTTTTGGCGACAACGCCATTTTTCTCAGATTTCTGAGCTGAATTAAATGGCAAAAATTCAAGATATTTAACAATATCACTTCATAAGCTTCAGCGAAAATTTATACATTAAAAATCAGATTTACAATCACATTTTGGGAGAATTTACAAGAACTCTATATTACAAATAAATCTTAATACAATTACAATTTCAAACTCAGATAAGAATATTGTAACCGGTGAAGGCAATCCTAAAGATGTCATTTGGAAACTGATGTTCCTCCTTTCTCCTGCTTTCTAATTGTTGAGACTTCACCGGTACCTCCTAGCCAACGCTAGGGGTACTCTCCTTCCCTCTTAGCCCCTCGAGCCGCAAAGGGGCCACACACACAACCATAAATACTCTAGATCCAAGTTTTTCTTGCAAGGTAAAGCCACCACTCTATCTCCATCTTGGAATCCCAACTCTCACAAGTAAAACCAGTGAAAAATAATTTGGAAGCATAACTTTACCAATAACCAGTGTGATCCCCCTTCCCATATAGACTATTTTCTTTATAGGAATTTCCTTACTCACACTTTCCACATGCACATTTAATTTTCTTTTTAATTTAATAAATTAGAATCATTCACCATCTCCCCCAAGTTTCACAAGTAATTACTTATTTTATTTTAATTAAAAGTCAATTTCCCCCACCTTTCCTAAATGCACTCCTTAAATCTCTCCTAGTTGTCTCTTTATTCCCCAGATTCTTATTTAATGATTGACGCCTTACTAAATCTGATTTGAGTTAAAATAGGAATCTTCTTCTAGTTAGACTAGTGGTAGCTAGACTCTAGATACCATTCTATGCATACACATATTCTCTCATATTTATTCCTTTCTTATCTTAAATTCCAATTTGGTATTTTCTTGAACACATGTGTATTAAATCAAATCTTTAGGTTTATTTCATTTTACTTCATTCTTAAATTGATTTACCTCATTCCTTTTTAATTTAGTTAATAATTTAGTTTATCCTCCTTACAAGAACTTAGACTTAGGCTTAATGTTTTTTGAATAGGCTTAGACTTTCATTTGGGATTTACAATTAATAAATTACTCATTAATTATTCATATCTGACAAGGCCTAAAGATTTTCAAGGTTTATAATTATTCTTTCAAGGTTTTCTAGGCCACCTAGATTCATTGACTCGAGTTTTATTTATGTGACGTACCCTTCAAGACGCAACTACTTGCTTCAAGGGTGCCACTCACATTTGATTGGTTTTGGTAGTTGTCCAACACTTGGATTCAACACTCCATTAGGGTGACCTTGTGAGAGACTAAGGGCTTCTAAGGAATAAGGACTCTGCCTTATTGCACGCCCTTTAGAATCTTCGTGAGCGACTGTTTTAGTCTTCCCTCATGACATTATGGACCTCTCAAACTAGGTAATCATTAACGTACAATTAAAGCCACAGAGGGAGTGCTAGTAGGTCGTGACAGGGACACTGCCACACCTCTCCCTCAATATTTGTTTTATGTGCATGGCCCCTTTACTCCATATGTGAGTTACATTAGTAAGCATCCGTTAGCCCGCATTCATTAACAAAACAATGTCACTGATCCATATATATATATATATATATATATATATATATAATCATACTAAATCAATCATCTAGAACATATGCGTAAAATTAAATGCTCAAACAAAACACAATCCACTACATGACTCAATATGGAGTCCAAGGAGGTCCATTGATGTCAGCATCATCCACAATCTAGCATGTGTTTTGCACACTCATGTAAACTCGTCAATAACATCTGTCAATACATATATAACAAATGAAAATAAATCACAACCGTCAACATCATCATAAAAATCCATAATCAAAACAAATAATCATGTACTATAACCGGATTACTTGCACACAAGTGTCCTCAAAGAATAAGTTGATAACATGTGCTCACAAGAGCGTCATGTTACATACACCCCCTCTTGTTTTAAACTTTTTCCCAAAGTTGTACAATATATAAGATGCAGTAATAAAGTATCTTACAATATCTATATGTCTAATATATCAAAGAAGTAAGGAAATTGTTGACGCATATCATATGCTTTCTCCCACATAGCCAAGTGTGGGCTATAATTGTCCCACTAGACCTTGACCTGGTTGACTATTCGACATCGTAGCTATTGAATGTGATGGTCCAGAATGTGGATTGGCTCCACTGTGAGTGCACTCTCATCCATCACCTGCAAATAACTCATGGAAATCAGATGTGTAGGATCACTAACATAATGTCTCAAAACAAATACATGAAAAACATCATGAATACGCCTCAAAGAATTAGGCAAGACTAGTCAATAGGCCACGGGTCCTTTCTTTTCCACAACTTCGAAAGGTCCCACAAACCTATGAGAGAGTTTAAAGCCCTTTCCATACTTGATTGAACTCTTGTGTGGTTTCACTTGCAAGAAAACTCGGTCGCCAAATTCATAACTGCGGTCAACGTGATGCGCATCAACATAACACTTGTGTCGAGCTTGCGCTTCTTTAATCCTTTGTCTTATCATTTTCATTTGTTCTTCCATTATTGGATCACTTCTAGTCCCACCAGGACCCTATTGTCAAGTCAATCCCATATCAATGGCGTCCGACATGGTCACCCGTAAAGAAACTCAAACGGTGCCATCTTAATGGTACATTGATAGTTGTTGTTGTACGCAAACTCTACTAGTGGCAAGAACTCTTCCCAACATTTTTGTTGGCCCATTACATACATACGCAACATATCTTTCAAAATTTGGTTCAGTCTTTCTATTTTTCCTTCTATCTTAGGGTGATATGTTGTACTAAGGTTCAGTTGTGTCCCCAAAGCCTCTTGGAAACTAGTCCAAAATCATCCTGTAAACATCGATCCTCTATCGGATATGATCCTTTTTGGTACAACATGTAATCTCACAATCTCGTTTAAAACAACTCTAGCTATGTTTGGCACTGGATACATCGTACGTACATGAATAAAGTGTGCACTCTTCGTCAAAGTTTCAACTACCACGAAAATCAAGTCGTGTCTCCTTGTCGTTAGTGGAAATCCAACTATAAATTCCATCGAAATGACCTCCCATATCGATTCTAGAATAACGTGTGGATGTAGTAATATTTCTGGATGTCTATGTCCAACTTTCATTCGCTAACATTCTAGAAACCTCACCACACAACTAACTATGTCTTCTTTCATTCCTTTCCAAAATAATAGAGACTTAAGATCTTCCCTCATCTTCATGACTCCCGAATGAGCCATGTATACTGTTCTATGAGATTCTCTTAAGATCAAATTTTTCAATTCATCGTTAGGCAGTATGTAAATCTTGTTATTATACCTCATCAATCTATCATTGTCCAATGTATAACATTCAAAATTTGGTACCATCATGGTGTCTTGTCCAAAATTTTCCTTAACCCTTTTGTACCAGTCATCGTCAATCTATATAGTTAGAATATTTTCTCAAAGATTCATCTGAAGAGGTATTACCAAGAATATACGTGGTCTCTGTCAATGCATCTACCACTCTGTTCATCGTTCCTTTAATGTAAGAAATCTCAAAATCGTATTCGCTAAGTAATTATGACCAACACCTTTGTCGCACATTCAAGTCACTCTGCGTAAATATGTGTTGCAATCCATAGTGATCTATCCTTAGTTCAAATTTTTTTCCAATCAGATAGTGTCTCCAGACTCTTAAGGCATATAAAATCACCAATAACTTTAAGTCATGTGTTTCTTAATTCTCCTCATGCTTTCTCAATTTCCTTGAAATGTAAGCGATCACTTGATTGTCTTGCATTAACACTCCACCTAAACCTTCCTTGGATGTGTTCGTGCATACCAATAATTCTTTAATATGTGTCGAGGGATTTCAGTATCAGCATTGTCTTCAATAACTCCTTGATCTTTTGAAATGATTCCACACATTTCTCATTCCATACGAACTTCTTGTTTTTATTTTGCAATTTTGTAATCATATTTTCTATCTTCGAAAAACCTTCGACGAAACGTTGGTAATATCCTGCTAAAACCATAAATTTGCGTACTTCTTGTATGTTTGTCGATGCAGGCCATTCCATAATAGCCTCTACTTTTTCTATATCGACAACTATACCTTCACCAGATATAACGTGCCCCAAGTAATGAATCTTCGATTGGTAAAAAAAACATTTCGACAATTTCTTGTATAATTTGTTTTCTCGTAAACACTATAGTACCAAGCTTAAATTCTCTTCATGTTCTTCTGTCATCCGAGAATATATCAAAATGTAATCAATGAATACTCGGAAAAACTTATACGAGTATTCGCAGAACACCCCATTCATCAAACTCATGAATACCCCTAGGGTGTTTGTCAATCCAAACGGTAAAATGGTAAACGCATAGTGTCTGAACCTTGTCTTGAATGTGGTCTTAGGGATATCCTCCTCTTTAATTCGTAACTGGTGGTATCCTGATCTCAAGTCAAATTTTGAAAACACCGCCGCACCTTTCATCCGATCAAACAAATCATCTATTCTTGGCAACGGATACTAGTTCTTGATCGCCACCTTATTCAATTGACGATAGTCAATACAAAGTCTCCATGACCCATCCTTATTTATTATGAAAATAATAGGCGCACCCCAAGGTGACACACTTGGACGTATAAGTCTCAAGTCTAAAAATTCCTTCAATTTCATTTTCAACTCCTCTAACTCAGGTGTTGAATCTCATAAGGCATTCTTCCTATCAATTCATTTCTAGGTTTCAAGTCGATTGTAAAATCCAACTCTCGTTTAGGTGGAAAACCTGGTAAATCATCTGGAAACACATATGCAAACTCTCATACTACTGGAAGGTTTTATAATACTTTTGCCTTTCCCCTTTCATTTAGTGATAAGATTGCATATAACTTACATACCTTGCACATGCTCTTATGTAGTTGTAGGGAAGAAATGAACCTCAAGGACACTCCCTAGTTTCTTCCTACAATCAATCTTCTCTGTCCCACATCATCCGTCAAACTTAATTGTTTCGTCTCACGGTTGAGTATCGCATCATGCAATTCCAACCAGTCCATACCAATCACTATGTCATAAGATCCTAATATTGTGACATATAGGTTGTCCTTCATTACAAAATATTCCAAGTTAATGTTACAGTCTGCAACCCTTCCTCCAACCTTATGTTTGGCACCAGAAGCCATTTCTATGTATCTAAACACGTCATGCTCGACTACTTTTACCTTAATTCTCCTTAGCGTTGCACTAGAAATAAATATCTTTGTAGCACCTAGATCTACCAAAATACTAAAATTTTGGTCGGCGATTGTACCTGATGAGCACAGTGGACTGGTGCTCAACCTGGCGATTATTCACCGCTGCATGAATCTTGTGGGCCTTGCCCACATCTCCCATTGTAGTGTGTCCTATCGATCTGGCCCCTCTTTCCTTCTCAACTAGACAATATCGATGGTAATGTGGCTCTCCACATGTCTAACATCCAGTCTTTAGTCCAGTACTCCTGATCCCATAAGTAGAAGCTTTTGGCCTACCAGTATGGGATCCTGGTCTGTTCTGTTGAAAAATCCTAAACTGTTACTGCTGCGGGCGACGTTGTTGCTAATGTGGTGGTCCTCTATAGGGATTCCTCTACTGAGGATTTGGTCATCGTGGTGTCGTGAACATGGGTCCTCTCAATGTATCTCAAGAATTAGTTGAGCCTAACATAAACCATGTTATTAATATATTGAGAACGTTTGTAATGCCATCTTATATGCAGATACAAAAATTATGTTTAGTAATTAGCTAAGATACTAAAATTGTACCTTGATGTCTGTCTGGTTGGTGTCTAATGTTGTTGCGCTCCTGATTTCCTCTGTCCAGTCAATATTGCAGGACTCCTACCCTGACCCCCACCATTCAGCTCTTCCTCAGCTATGATGGCCTTCTGGACTGCATCGTGCAACATCTGAGGCATTAGGATCCTCACCTTTGCATGAATTTTGAAGTTAAGGACGAATACAAACTTATTGACCTTTATCTTATTTGTGTTCATATGTGGATCATACCAAAGCATCTCCATAAATATAGCCTCATACTCCGACACCGTACGACCACCCTATCGTAAGGCGTTGAACTCATTGATTTGGTGCTCAATGAATTCCTCCAAAAAATACCTCTCTCAGAACCTCTCCTTGAACAGTTCTCATGACACATCTTCAACGACCATGTTTATTTGAGGCAGAAGCTTCTTCCACCATAGAAGAGTTCTCCCCTTCAACTGAAAGACCGCCATGCGAACCTTCATGTTGGAGGTGTAGTCACGAAGTGCAAAGCACATCACCATGTTCTCCAACCATGACTCATGGTTGAGTCATCTGTGGTACCCATGAACTCATGAAACTTCACCTTCTTGAGTTCTTTGTGAATGCTACCACTACCAGTTGGAGCACAATGTGAACCCTCATTGGGTACAAGTTCCCTGGCCTCATCTCTATCCAGTTGGTTAATCAAGGCCTCTAACATCCTCTGAAAGGACCTCATCAAACCAACCACATCCCCCACAACAACCTGTTCCTTCCCAATTACTTGTTCTTCTCCTTAGGGGTTAGACCCCTCTGGAGTGGATGCTACTAGAGGTGTCACACCTCTCCCCCTATCACCACATCATCTACCTCCACGACGTCCTCTAACCATGATTACCTGCATGGACAAATTTCAAATTTTAATTAGTGATAATGTCTAAGTCATAAGTTTAACACAGGGGAAGGCGTAATAGTCCCAATTCATAGGGTTGAACCTGGCTCTAATACCATATGTAACGTCCCTCCGTTACGACAACAAGAGATGTACAAAACAGGTATATAGTTTATTTTTTGAAACAAAAAACATCACGACAAGTGACAGGCGTCACCACATAGATTAAAACTCCATAATCCATATTATCACAATCAATTGTAAACAACATTCTATTATTCAATCAAATCATCACATAAAGATAACATAAGGGAGCTACCCGCCCAACCTATCATGCATGGTTAGGACCTCTAAAACACATAAGAAATGCTCAAGTCCAGGATTCATCCGATTGATTTTGACCACTTAAGGTCTCAGGACTGGCGAGTGTTATGAGGAACAAGGAGGTATCTATATCCCATTAATCAATCATAATCCAATTTCCAGACTAGTTCATTAATCATAACTAAACATCGTTCATCATATTGCAAGGAACAATCCATTTTACTTAATCCATCATTGTCAATAAATAAGTGCAATTGAGTAAGAGAATAAGATCTAAGGATTTCTAAAATATACGAAAGCATAAGTAAAATTCTAGTACTAGGTAAAGATCTATTTATGCCCATATTTAAAACCTTGCCTAAGTTAAGTTCATTTATATCAAGCATCATTTATTAATTACATTGAGTTATTGTAACAAGTACCATCCATATGTGGCACAACAAAATTCTTAAAATGACTTATCTCAAGTAAGCAGTAAAATAAGAATTTATTACCAAATTTATATCCATTACAAGGTACCATAACCATAAGGAGGTCACCCTAATGAATAATTTGGATAGAATTAAAGATGCTTTATATGTATATATCCATTAAGGGAAATAAGAAGATCGACTTAAATCAACATATCAATACGGACTCAATGTTGACTTATAAATTCATAAAAGGAATATTTGGAACACCCAACAATAAAATAGGAAATCAATCAATTTACAGTTTTATGGAAGGGAAATCAATTTACAGTGACTCTAACCCACTTAAGAATCTCCACGCAAATTTTATTCCAGCAAGGAAATCAATCATCACACGGTGAGGACGACACCAAATTTCGTTGTGTATATGGATGATCAGAAAACTTGATTGACAGCAAAAATATCACACAAATCAAGAATCGAGGATAGTCTTGATAGTCCTCGCTAAATCCCTTCCGAAATTAAATACTTAACTTGAAGGAAACAAACTACAATTCCCTTGGGAAAATCTCAACAGAGAACACAAAATACTCATTCAGGCGAGCATCAGTGAACTTAAGAAGGTTCGACTTATCTACGAGGTGGAAGGATTTGTATTGCTCAAAGACTTTCAGAGTTCCAATTTGGAAATAATTTTGTTTCATACACCGACTAGTATCCAAAACATAGCAGTCAACAATTCCCAAAAATTCCATTGCATATAATTTGGCCATGAAAAATACCCCAACTATAAAATTTCTCGGTAGCATTCGAATATACAATAACACCTTTGGAAGGTAACGAAACACAATTTTCATTCCACGAATTTCATAATCAGATCATTTTTATAGAGTAATTTTCAGAAAAAAATTCTTAAAGAATACATGCAAGATTCTAAGTAGGATCTCATATTCAATTTTTGGCGATGGCAACATCATTTTTCTCAGATTTCTAAGATGAATTAAATGGCAGCAACTCAAGAGATTTAACAATATCATTTCATAAGCTTCAGTGAAATTTTATCAGATTTACAATCACAGTTTGGGCGAATTTACAAGAACTCTATATTACAAATAAATCTTAATACAATTACAGTTTCAAACTCAAATAAGAATACTGTAATCGACGAAGGATGTTTTGAAGATGTCCTTCAAAAACTGACGTTCCTCCTTTCTCTCACTTGCTAATCGTTGAGACTTCACTGGTACCTCCCATCCAACGCTAGCGGTACTCTTCTTCCCCCTTAGCCCCTCGAGCCGCAAAGGGTCTATGCACACAACCAGAAATACTCTAGCTCCAAGATTGCCTCACAATGTAAAGCCACCTTAAGTGAAGGGATTGACCAAATTTCTAGATAGATCAGTGCACCCTAGCCTAGCGCATCTCCTGATACTCTCAGCAAGCCAAGATGTCAAGTTTGAGTTTTTGGTCAGATCTAGGGTTGACCAAGTCAAAGCAGCCTTGACTTATTCTATGAAGTTGGAAAACAAATTATATGGAGCTTCTAACTTCAGAGCGTGGAAGACAAGGATTGACCTCATCCTTGCCAAGAATAAAGTGTTGGATATCGTGAAAGGAAAGACCATGAAACCAGAGTTTGAAGAAGGAAAAGAGAAGGAACCGCAGAACGTTGCAGTTATGGAGAAGTTCAGAGACGATGACATAAATTCTATGAGTGTCATAGTGGAATCTATAAAAGACCATTTGATACCCTACATATCCCATCTTGACTCATCAAAGAAGATGTACGATGCCCTAACAAACCTCTTCTTAGTCAGAAACATTGGACAAATAATGAGTCTGAAGAATGAGCTCTGTAACATGAAGATGAATGATGATGACAGCATAACGTCATACTTTGTGAGAATCTCTCAGTTAAAAGATCAACTACAAGCTATTGAAGAAATCATTTCAGAGAAGGAATTGGTAAACATGGTACTCAATGGCCTTCCCAAGACGTGGGATGCATTTTCCGCAAGCATGAACACAAGGAAGGAGTATCCTACATTTGAAGAACTTTGGACTTGTTGTGCTCAAGAAGAATCCAGGATTAATGCAAAAGAGAAACCCCAAAAGAAGTACGATGATCAAGCCTTCACAGCAAGATTCAAGAAGTTTGGCTCAAAGAGGAAGACAAATCAAGAGAAAGATATTTCAGAAATACAATGCTTCAACTGTCAAAAGTATGGTCACTACAAGAGTCATTGTCCCGAGCTAAATAAAAGGAAGGAGAAACACGAAGCATCAATTGCCAAAGAAAACGAACCTACAAAGAAGACTAAGCAGGATGAAAGAGACTTCTTCTTCTTATGGTAACAATACTCTTCTCATTTCTTGTACATATCTTGTTTGCATAGTCTCTATACATATCTTGTATATCTATCTCCTAAAAGATAATATGTTCCAAGAAGAACTATACTTATGGAAGAACAACAAGATAAGGATTGCTATTATTATACGAGTCAGATAATACACATGAAAGGATACATCAAACAAATCATGTGGAAGCTATTACAAAATAAGCCAAAATCAGAATCAATCATGAAGAGACTTAGAAGAAGCAAAGACAGAAAGAAGTCAGCAATCAAGAGAAAATTGGAGAAAGACTTATGACATTTTGCAGAAGACAATAAGATGGAAGCATGGACTATGTTAGACAGAGGGAGTTGTTTATATGCACTCATACATGGAGCAAGGATTAGGAGGGAGATAATCCTATGATCCATTGAATATTATGAAATATATATCCATGGTAGCAGCCATGAAAGACAGTATGTGTTCAGTTCAACCTGAAAAGAAGTCTTCTTCGAAGAGAAGCCTTAAAGTATCCCTGATTGTCCATCCACATCCATGACTCTATAATGAAAGAAAGAAGTAGAATATTTAGGGCATGGAATCTATAAGAAACTCCATGGACCCAAGAGCTAAAGAAAAACATTAGGAAGAACATGAAGATTCCAAGAAAGAAAGAGAAGCCAGAACAACCAGTCTTTAAGAATCACAAGATTACCATCTTGATATGAACTCACTAAAAGCAATCAAGTAGAGGAACTGAAAGTTGTGATGAATAACAGTGTATATATATGCAAGCATTGCAAGATCCAGAACTACAGGTTCTCCCAGATGGAGGGAGAAGACTATGACAATTACTTGTTCCAGTAAACTAGACATACCTCTACATGAGTCTTTATATCATCTGCAATATCCATGGGTTGGAGTTCTACATCAGATGAATGCAAAGAATGTTCTCCAAAGAAATTGAACAAAGAGCATATGAAGAGCAACCTCAAGGCTTTGAGGTATACCAGAAAGAGACCCTTGTATGCAGATGGAAGAAGACAACTTGGTGGAGAACCTTCAATGCACAGCATAAGCATGGTGAATATTTTCTATAACAGATATATTGTATCAAGATGATTACTCAGAAGACCATATCTCATGATGACAGAAGAAGTGCCACATGGATATGTTCTAGTTTTCCAACAATGATATACTTTATTGATCAGAGCTACATGAATCTATCAGAGAAGACCAGTGTTCCAAATCAAAGTACATTTGAAATCAATCATTACATTATCGGTGATGAATTCCAGAAAGGAGAAAGTGGTTCTCCAATACATATCTCCACAGATGAGCAGATAAGCAGACATTTTGATACTGCTTCTGTTCAAGATGAAATAGTTTGCGTACTCAAGCTGGAGCTCATGGAGATGACTTCCTTATTGAAAAAGGAAGAGATGAATCCCAGGTTGGGAGGGAGAACTGATTTATTATTGATTGATGAGAAGATTCTTTCCAGTTTGGAAAGTGGATTGAGATTTCTAATGGACAGACATTTTTCAGTTCGGAAAATGGTCCAGATTGTTGATGTACCATAGACATCGACTTCCCATTGTGGTTAACATGGGGAGTGGTCTAGGGAAGTCACTCTTCTTGAGGGTTACTCAAGAAGACTAGCCCGCCTTGCCGGACAGTGACTTCCCATTGTGGTTAACATGGGGAGTGGTCTGTTTTGGAGGTTGGTGCAGGAGGTTGGTGTAGGACAGACATTTCCTCTTGTGGTTAACATGCGAAATAGTATGGACAGTCATTCCTTAGGGCGGATTCATTCTCTACAGGTTGCACTTTGTTTAGTATCGGACGAATGGCCCAGGGTGGAGAATGGTCCAGGTTCAGCAATCAGGGATAGGCATTCCTTAGGGCAGACTCATTCTCTCCAAGTTACACTTTGTCTAGTGTCGGAAGAATGGCCCAAGGTGGGGAATGGTCCAGGCTCAGAAATCAGGATAGTTATTCTTCCTTTCTTGAGAAGAATAGTCCAGATACCTCATCATTGATGTTTTACCTTCTGAGGGTAGATTCTCTTACAAGATCTCAAATATGTGAGTGGAAGACTGTCCCAGATGATTCAGTTATATCATAACATTGTTTCTGTGAAGGTTGATATCAAATGATTGTTATGAAAACTATATGTCTCTAGAACAATATATGTATACTACTATGGTGGATGTGTTCCACTATTTGTGACTATACATCACTGATCAAGTACCTATGTGCTACTTGGTGTTGTAGTGTACCACTGGATTGTAGTTGTGTACTACTATGGATAGACACAGTTGTATTCTATTGAATGATATCATTCTGATTGCTTTGAAGACTATCAGCAGTGTTCAAAATGATTATCAGCTAGATGAATGATAAATGAACAAAGATTTCCCAAGACGGAAAATGGTTTAGAACATTTATTCTTCTAGATTAGAAAAATGGTTCTTGTGTCACTCTGTGGAGTGAGAATCATGTTTGATTACTCAGATAGAGTATGGTTCCAAGAGATGGTGCAACTTATGACACTGATGGTAATGATGGTGCTCATGATCTAGTCATGAGATAGTCTATACAACTACGTTGATGCTACCGGGTGAATGGTATGTTTGTGCTCAATACCATTACTTGTAATACCTCCCTAGCTAGGAGGAAGTGTTGATATTATGGTAGTTGCAGGAGGTATTTACCTCCACGTGTAAACCTAGCAAGAATAGAATATTTCGGGAAGCAAGAAGAAACCCTAATGAGTTGGCTAATAACCCTAGAAGACAAGTCGGCTCAAGAAGATAACTTGTATTAGGTTATTAGCCTCCAAGAGAAGAAGTCGGCCAGAAGAAATAATATATACTGAACAGAAAGATACCCAGAATGAGAAGTCGGCCCAGGTAGTTAGCTAGAATCAGTATAAATATAGGAGGCCAGTCTTCATTCTGGCAGGCAGTCTCAGAATTATAGAGAAACACTTGTGCACACTGCAGTGCCAATTTTGTGTGCAGGTTTGAGGAGAGCTTCCATTGCAACTGTTGCAGCTAGCAGATCACGTTTGGCTTGGACTATCTCTTGGTTAGGGTTTGGACTATCTGATCAGCGCTTGTTGGTGCGCTATCCTTGGGGAAAGGAGCACTACCCTTTGTTTGGCTATCTAGCCTAGTGTTTTCTTCCAGAGTGATTCTTTGTCAAGGTTAAGGTGCTCGAAGGTTGGCTTCGGCCTATGGTTGGGTGACAATAGCGATATTGTCAATGGTAAAAAGAGCACATCCATTATATTCTAACAAATCACAAGTGAATATTTTTACTATCTTATTTAACTTAAATGGATGTCCACTTAACTCAAATAGCCTAGCATTTTATAGCTTGCTTCTCAACTTGAACTAGGACTCTTCCCATTTACCCTTTGTTTCATTTGGATCTCATGAAATTAATTTTTCTTATTTAATTAATTAAATAATTTATAACATGCACATTTATCTCAACTTAATTCCTAGTTATGTTTTGAAATTTCATTTTCACTTTCATCCATATTACTAAGTATTCACATATTTACTCTTTTAATAAATATTTACGCTTTTCTAAGGCATAATGTAATTTATTATTTTACTAAACGTTAATCACTAAACACGTTTTACCTATACCCTACCCTTAGATAAATTTAATTTTTACTTTTACATAGTCATCTTAGTTTTTACATGAATTCTAAGGGTGTCATGAATTCCCTACCCTTCAGGACATTCTTCCGTACTCCAAGGGTGCCATGCATCGTGCCTTTCAAGCATTCAACTTTGAGCATTGGGAAAATGGAACAACATGTAGAGACCATGTTAACTGTGTCATTTCCCTAATTGTGAGATGACGCAACCGCACCCGCAGGCATGCTCTCTCACATGATCTTCTTCTTTACCACGACCCGAAGAACTCCAAGACTCTTCTATTTCCCTATCGAGAAATCTGCACCCACAAAACTCTTCACGCGATCCCCTCTCTTTATTTATCAGGGGATCGGACTTCTCTACTTCGCTAGGTCAGTGGTCGATCGTTTCACTCTCGAATTCCCGAAACCTAATGACCAGTCAACACTGACCCTTATCTTTACCCTGTCGGGACTTCTCCTATCGCGATTTCTCTACTCGCGATGTCGAACACTTTGTTTTATCGACTCCCGACTCCCGATATGCCGATTACCCGACACGCGTGCGAGTTGACCTTTCAATGTCCCGTCACCTCTATAGGGAATTCAGGGTTCGCAATTTCGTGAATCCTGATGCAATGTGTTCGGTACTTCTCGCTGCGAAACTTCGATAGCTCGTGCCACATGTCCTCCACTCGCCGACTCCATTGTGGCCCACACACTGTCCTTTGACTGTCGGGATATCACGTATCGTGATTTCACGATTCCCACTACCAAATCTTCGACTCTCCCCTCACGAAATCCCGATAGGCGATTTCATGAATAATCCAACAACCCTGGATGGCTTGGATCAACGGCTCTATCTGTCCTGAGCTTTGAACTCTGTGGAAATACAACATCATATCAATCCTGCACCTCTGCAAGATCTAATGGCCCATGGAATTTCACGAAATCTCCTCGGAGAATTTCGTTCGTCCATTCTTCCAGATGAAATATAGGAAATGACCAAGTGTTGCTTCACGGAATTCATCCGCCTGCTCGCAAACTTACGACGCCTCTTGAATATTCAAGGCACAACTCCTCTACACTGTCCTTCAACAAACTCAAAGGCCTATCCTTCCTGAGCTTTTCCCACGGCTTTCAAGTCCTTCGGGAAAACTCCTGCACGCACTCCTTGTGACAAACCTTCAACCACGTCTAAATGTTGAAGTCTTTTAACTCTGCGTACACCTGCAGCAGCAGTCCTTCAAACTCTTCACTCATGTTCGCAACCCTGAAACTTAGCTTGGCCTACACACTCCTTGCAAGGCTCCTGTGCCCAACTACACCTTCTAGTGAGTGAGAACAAAAGTTTAACTATCTGACATTCAGAGACACAACCCTGAATTCTTGTCGACGCACTCCTTGCGGACACTTCAACTACACTCCTTGCAGGAATTCTTACTCAGATAGAGAAACAATTGAAACTCATTCCATTTTCCTTTCAGACTTCAACTCACACATGAAATCATATACATGGCATATAAAAGCAAATGTATAACAGGAAGCAAACATTCATGAGCATATCATCAATACAGAGAGAACATACACAAAACCATGAATTTGAATCAAAGCTTTCTATTAATTCAAATATCTGTACATGGGTGTTCTTACACAACTCTATGCATGCTCTTTCTCTTCCTGGATTGATTTTCAATTCTCAATAATAAATACAAATGCACAATGAGGGTGTCTATATCCCGTTTCCCTCTTGTGCTCTACAATTGTCTAGTCTAGAATTAAATTCTATCTACTTCTCATTAACTACCTTAAATGCCTCTACCTACTAAGGGACGAGAGCAATCTACTCAAGGTCCGATTACAATATACAAAGTGCGCCTCTTCTTAATTATCACATTTAAGATTGCACAACAATTTCCAAGGTGATTTCAAAACTTGCACTGGCTTGTCCAGTTGTCCAATTGCCTTCTGCGTTGGCTCGCTTGAGGTGTTGGTGATGCTCCTGCATCATACTCCCTTGCTTGAAAATTTCCATGGGCTCCTATCCATGAGCTCCTGCACAATTTGTCCATGCTTCTATATTTCTTCTTCAGTCTCCCAGCTGGCATCTTCAACTGGATGATTCTTCCATTTGACCAGATACTCAAAGTATTGTTTTTGCCTGGTCCTTTTACCCACTCTCTTGTCCAGTATGCACTCCATCTGCGGCTTCTCTACAACTGGCAATTGTTTCATCCACTGGATCACTGGTTTCTCATCTCCAGTCTCTGCTTCTCCAGCTCTATATGGGTACAAATCTGAGATGTTGAATATCGGAGAAATTCCAATCCCAATTCAATCTCATAAGCATTCGTCCCGAACTTCTTCAAGACCTTACATGGTCCAATTTTCTTCATCTTCATCTTATTGTATATTCCCCTCGGGAACCTTTCTTTCCTCAAATGTGCTAGAACCAGATCACCAACCTCAAACTGAAGTTGTCTCCGATGTTGATCGGATTTGCGTTTATACTCCTGACTTGAATTCTGCAACCGCTGCTTCACCCGGCTGTGAAGTTCTTTCATCGCCTCAGTGAATTCTTCTGCACTAGCACTCCTAGTCGCAGTCTGTTCTAAGTCCCTCAGTTCAGAAATTCCTCTCATTTGCATGCCATATACAACCTGAAATGGACTTTTCCCTGTACTCCGATTCACTAAGTCATTATACGCGAACTCTGCCTGTGGTAATATGCTATCCCACTGGCTGTGGTGCTCTGTCACCAAGCTTCTTAGCAAGTCTCCAAGACTTATTTTGACCACTTATGTCTGCCCATCCATCTATGGATGATACGTTGAACTAAACAACAAGTTAGTTCCCAGCTTCTTCCATAAGGTCCTCCAAAAATGCCCTATGAATTGTGTGTCTCGATCCGAAACTATACTTTTCAGCAACCCATGAAGTCGAATGACCTCTTTGAAGAACAGGTTCGCGATGTGAGTCGCATCACTAGTCTTCTGACATGGAATGAAGTGTGCCATCTTGGAAAATCTGTCCACTACCACAAAGATTGAATCAACACCTCTTTGTGTCCTTGGCAACCCCAATACAAAATCCATGCTTATTGCATCCCATGGTCTTTCAGGTATGGGCAATGTTTGATAGAACCCTGCATTATGCTTTCTCCCCTTCGAATGCTAGCAAATTCTGCATCTGTCTACAAATATCTTGACCTATGATTGCATCCCCGACCAAAAATATGATTCATTCAGCATTGCGAACGTCTTGTCGTGACCAAAATGTCCGTCCAATCCTCCGCTGTGTTTCTCCTTCAAAAGATTCTCCCTCATGGAGCATTTCAGAATACACAGTTGATTGCCCTTAAACATCAATCCTTTTTGGATCATGTACTCGGCCCACTGGCTTCTATCTCTGAGAATTGGATTCTCAGCTGCTTCACACGCTCTCCAAAATCTGGATCATCTGCGTACATGTCCCTGAGATCATCAAAACCTAACGTTTTGACTCTAAACTCCTACAACAACAAACACTTCCTGCTCAATGCATCAGCCACTTTGTTAGCAGTACCAGAAATATGTTTAATCACAAATGTGAAATTTTGCATATACTCAACCCATTTTGCATGTTTCTGATTCAACTTCTCCTGTTGAGTCACAAACTGCAGTGCATGATTGTCA
>ML790400.1:473653-580136 GCA_009831015.1 Picea engelmannii | reverse complement strand
AGAGGTCATAGCTCCAGAGGCATAGTTCCAGAGGGCATAGTTCCAAAGGGCGTAGTTCCAGAGGTGTAGTTCTAGAGGAAATAGTTCCAAGGGTGTAGTTACAGAGGGCATAGTTCCACAGGTCATAGTTCTAGAGGGCGTAGCTCCAGAGGTCATAGTTCCAAAGGCATAGTTCCAGAGGGCGTAGTTCCATAGGTCATAGTTCCAAAGGGCGTAGTTCCAGAGGGCGTAATTCCAGAGGGCGTAGTTCTAGGTGGCGTAGTTCCAGAGGTCATAGTTCCAAAGGGCTTAGTTCCAGAGGGCATAGTTCTAGAGAGTGTAGTTTCAGAGGTCATAGTTCTAGAGGCGTAGTTCCAGAGGGCGTAGTTCTAGAGGGCATAGTTCCAGAGGTCATATTTCGATAGGTGTAGTTCTAGAGGGAATAGTTCCAGGGGAGTATTTCCACAGGGCGTAGTTCCACAGGTCATAGTTCCAGAGGGCATAGTTCCACAGGGCTTAGTTCCACAGGTCATAGTTCTAGAGGTTTTAGTTCCAGAGGTCGTAGTTTCAGAGGGCATAGTTCCAGAGGCGTAGTTCCAGAGGGCATAGTTCTAGAGGTGTAGTTCCAGACGGAATAGTTCCAGGGGCGTAGTTCCAGAGGGCGTAGTTCCACAGGTCATAGTTCTAGAGGGCGTAGTTCCAGAGGTGTAGTTCTAGAGGGCGTAGTTCCATAGGTCATAGTTCCAAAGGGCATAGTTCCATAGGCCTTTGAAGGATTTGATTCTGCAAGTTAAAGTCTGCATGAGAGAACCGAAGTAATTTTCCCGCTGTAATTTGAGATGGTAGTAAAATTTTAAATGGGAAATCCGTAGGGAATTTTTTTCCGCCAATGTTGATGATATGCTCGATGCAAGCCGAAGGATGGATAAAATCAGTAAGAAAATGACTCAGGTGGACAGGACAATTTAGATGACGGATCAAGGAGCAACAAAACAAATTATGGACAAAGAAGTACACAAAGATGGTAATGGTAAGTTGTGGTTGGAGTTCACTATGAACATTGTAAAACCAGTTTTTATCCCTCTTGCTTTCCATTATAAGTTTTGTTCAAGCATAGGGTCTGTCTATAAAGAAGAAAAGGTTATGTCTCATGTAAGTTCAGTAGGAGGTCTTTTGTATGTGATGAAATGGTTAAGACCAGATGTTTCACATGCTAATGATGTTGTCAGATACGTGACAGATTCAGGTGTTGCAGTGAAATGGGTGCTTCAGCGTTTGAGAAGCACAAATATCACCTATAATGGTTACACTGAGATGGTCTATGATAATTGTAATGTATATTTTATAGGTGTTTTGGATAGAAGGATATCTATCACTAAATATGTCTCACAACACAGTCGTGAAAGACATGTTGGAGGTGGAGTGACCCCTCAGGAAATCTAAACTCATGCAAGTCACACAGGCAAGATCATGAAACCAATTTTATTAGAGAAGTTGCAGTGGTGCTTGGCTTCTCTTGGCTTGGAACAAAGGTGATGAACAAAAGGAAGGAGCAAGGTATCAGGTTAATTGTTGTCAAGGTGGAGATTGTTGCAAGGTATGCTTATGGCTGCGTGGATGTGAAGTGAGTGCCAGTATCAACCTCCAACCTCCCCATTTTAATGAAGAAGGGTTTGTGTGGGCATTTGAATTGATTGTGCACGTGCATAGGTTATTAGGGTTACGGTTATAAAGTTATAAACAATTTAATCTTTAAAAAACTGTAAATATATTTAATTTTACATTAATTAAATATAA
Organism: Picea engelmannii; assembly: GCA_009831015.1. Taxonomy (NCBI): domain Eukaryota; kingdom Viridiplantae; phylum Streptophyta; class Pinopsida; order Pinales; family Pinaceae; genus Picea; species Picea engelmannii. Next base: position 578,360 of record ML790400.1, on the reverse strand, counting down.
TTTTAATATAATTAAATCTTATTTTAAATATAACTTTAATATAACTTTAAATATTAATATAATTTTAAAACTTATTTTTAATATAATTTTAAATCTTATAAAATTTTAATATAATTTTAAATCTTATTTTAAATATAATTTTAATATAATTAAATCTTATAAGTTCTAAAAAAAATAATCTTTAAAAAATTGTAAATATATTTAATTTTAAGTTAATTAAATATAATTTTAATTAAATTAAGCCATAGGATCCACTCCTGGTGGTGCCCTTCCGTCAATTCCTTTAAGTTTCATCCTTGCGACCATACTCCCCCCGGAACCCAAACACTATGATTTCTCAGAAGGTGCTAGTGGAGTCCTTAGAGCAACATCCGTTGATCCCTAGTTGACATCGTTTATGGTTGAGACTAGGATGGTATGTGATCGTCTTTAAGCCCCCAACTTTCATTCTTGATTAATGAAAACATTCTTGGCAAATTCTTTTGCAGTGGTTCGTCTTTCATAAATCCAATAATTTCACCTCTGATAATGAAATACGAATGCCCTCGACAGTCCCTATTAATCATTAATCCAGTCCTGAAGTCTAACACAATAGGACCAGACTCCTATTGCGTTATTCCATGCTAATGTATTCATAGCATAAGTTTGCTTTGAGCACTCTAATTTTTTCAAGGTAACAATGCTGGAACCGCAACCCAGCCAATTAAGGCTAGGAGCATGCTGCCGACAAAAGGGACGGAAGGGCAGGTGCACACCGAGTAGGCGGACTAACATTTACGACCCAAGATCCAACCATGAGATTTTTAACTGCAACAACTTAAATATATGCTATTGGAGTTGGAATTAGTGCGGCTTCTGGCACCAGACTTTCCCTCCAATGGATCCTCATTAAGGGATTTAGATTTTACTCATTCCAATTACCAGACTCAATGAGCCTAGAATTTCTATTTATTGTCACTACCTCCCCATGTCAGGATTGGGTAATTTGCATGTCCGTTGCCTTCCTTGGATGTGGTAGTCATTTCTCAGGCTCCCTCTTCAGAATCAAACCCTAATTCTCCATCATTCGTCACCACCATGGTAGGCCTCTATCCTACCATCGAAAGTTGATAGGGAAGAAATGTGAATGAAGCATCGACATCACAAGAGCTGTGCGATTGTCGAGTTATCATGATTCACTAGAGAAGTAGGCAATCCCACGCCGACCTTTTATCTAATAAATGCATCCCTTCCAAAGAGTTGGGACTTGGTGCACGTATTAGCTCTAGAATTACTATGGTTATCCGAGTAGTGGGGTACCATCAAAGAAACTATAATTGATTTAATGAGCCATCCATAGTTTCACAGTTTGAATTAGTTCATACTTAGACATGCATGGATTAATCTTTGAGACAAGCATATGACTACTGGTAGGATCAACCAAGTAACACCCTATCACTTCAAGTCATCCAAAGACTCCATACAGAGCACACTCTAAATGCCCATCAAGTTGGGGAGATTGCAAAAAAAAAATCATGTTATCTTTTATAACTTGCACTCGAGGGATCGAGCAATAGGAGGATGTGCACAAACAAGACAAGGATAGAAAAGAAATGCCCTCATGAAACCTTGAAACAACCAAATCAGAGAGATGAAAAGGGAAACGACGAAAGCTTCCCACCTTCCGAGCAATACATCAAGGTGTCCTCGAGATCCACAACACCAGTCGACGACAAGTGACAATGTGGTGTTTCCAGCCTAAATTACCCTTGCGGCTCCTTGAATGCGTAGAAAAAAGAAGGTGGGAAAAATCCCCAACCTCACTCCCTCCTCCTTTCTCAACTTTTGGTCCACGAAGTGGGATCAACTGAGAACAAACAACTCTCTACAAGGGGCTTGAAACAACCACAACAGAAAGAAGAAGAGGGAAAAGTGAACCCTCCAACCTTCTGAACAATGCATCAAGGTGTCCTCGAGATCTATGATCAATGACAATGTGGTGTTGCCTGCCTAAACGGCCCCTACATCCACCTCAATTCGTAGACAAAAGAAGGTGAGAATGTCCCCCAACCCCACTCCCTCCTCCTTTCCCAACTTTCGATCCACAAGGTGGGACCAGCCCAGAACAAAGATGTCTCGATAGGGGGCTCGAAACAACCACAACAGAAAGACGAAGAGGGGAAAGTGAACCCTCCAACCTTCCAAACAACGCATCAAGGTGTCATCAGGATCCACAGTGCTAGTCCACGACCATCAACAATGTGGTGTTTCCCGCCAAAACGACCCCTGCGGCCACCTTAACCTATAGCAAAAAGAAGGTGAGAATGTCCCCCAACCCCACTCCCTCCTCCTTTCTCAACTTTCGGTCCATGAAGTTGATTCAACAAAGAACAAAGAGCTCCTGACATGGGATCGAAACAAAAGAAACAGAAATAAGAAGAGAGGACACTGAACCCTCCAGCCTTTCGAACAACGCATCAAGGTGTCCTCAAGATCCACGACACTAGTCCATGACCAGCGAAAATGTGGTGTTGCCCACCGAAACGGCCCCTATGGCCAACTTAATCCATAGACAAAAGAAGCTGAGAACATCCCCAACCCCACTCCCTCCTCCTTTCACCCACTTCGGTCCACAAAGTGGGATCATTCGAGAACAAAGAGTTCCCGACATGGGCTCGAAACAACAGCAACAGAAAGAAGAGGGGACAGTGAACCCTCCAATCTTCCGAACAATGGATCAAGGTGTCCTTGGGATCCACGACCAGTGACAAAGTGGTGCTTCCCGTCGAAATGCCCCCTACAACCACCTTAATCTGTAGATAAAAGAAGGTGAGAACACCCCCAACCCCACTCCCTCCTCCTTTCTCAATTTTCGATCCATGAAGTGGGATCAGTCGAGAACAAAGAGCACTCCTAACGTGGGCTCGAACAACCGCAATAGAGAGAAGAAGAGTGGACAATGAACCATCCAACCTTCTGAACAACACACATCAAGGTGTCCTCGGGATCTATGGTGCTAGTCCACGACCAACGACAATGTGGTGCTTCCTTCCTAAATGGCCACTGCGACCACCTTAATCCATAGACGAAAGAGGGTGAGAACGTCCCCGACCTCACCTCCTCCACTTTCTCTCCCACATAACGAGATCAACAACGAACGCTCCTGGCAAGGGTTGAAACAGCCAAAACAGAGAGGAAGAGGGAGGGAACAGTGAAACCCTCCACCCTTCCAAACTACACATCGAGGTGTCCTCGGGATACTCAACCTTTGATCACCATCTAATCTGACTTAGAGTCTCCCTTATATTGTCTTTGAGTCTATTGGTGAACCCAAAGTCAAAACCAACCTTTGTAGCAGGAACTTGGGTTGAGGGACCTAGAGTCTCTTTCGAAAGGGAAACGTTGCACAACACATGTATATATCATAACTACTTAACTCTTGAATATCAGTAATAAACACACTCCTTTGAAAAGCATTGTATTTCTAATGTTTAACTTGCAATTATTTCATATATGCTTTGTAGAACACTAGTTGCTTTGATTATTCCATTATATTTAATTGAACTAACAGGTATTTATTAGTATAACTACCTCTCTACATAGACTTGGATTCTTGAAGTTCTTGTAGGTCGCAAAGGAAACTATCGGAAAAAGAGTGAGAAGCTTCCAGGACTTGGGATCGACATCAAACGAAGGACTATCATTTTGTCTATTATCCATCTTTTCAAAATAGTTGGTTATTTCAATTGAAACAGTTATAATGTCTTTGTTGTGTGTTTTCTTTGGAATTTGTTCTCTTCATGGTCATTGATTTGTTGCAGTAATCCCACTACTATAGGGGATTTTCCTCGAAAGCATCATCCTCGCACGCATCTGTCACCTACCTATATTCCATGTAGCCTTTCTGGAATTGGGGCAATATTAACTACCTTGTGATGTCGTCTTCTTTCTGCTCTATGTTCGCTTGGTTTGCTAGCAGTAATCATTCAAAGAGATTTCCCGAGGAGTCTTCTTGATTTCGGTGTGCATATGGTGTCTTTTTTATTTCCAATGCGCATCCAAAAACTTAGACCGACGTGCTTTGGCAGAACTCGAACCAACATTCATCAACAAAACTTGATAAAGCATCACACATCAAGGAATGATACTACAAGAAACTTAAAACTGAAATATTTTATTATAAACTAAAGCATATCAAGGTCAAAACTAAAATATTTTAGTTTAGAGAAACTAAATTAAAGCATCACACATCAATACTAAGTTAGACAATAAAAGAATCACCTATATTAAAAAACCAATAGCAATTATATGTAAAAAGTTTTAAAAAATGAAAAATATATTTTAATTTTAAAAATTTCAAATAAAATCGATATTGATAATAGATAACCAATAACAATTATATGTAAACAGTTTAAAAAATAAAAAATTGTATTTTAGTTTTTTAAAAGAGCTTACAACACAATGGAAGAATATCAAACACATAAATATCAATGAAAGCCCAGCAACAACAAGAAACATTAATGAATGGCAATTGGGGGCATGCATAACAGTAGACAACAATGGAACAATAAGTTAGTACAGATTCGGCGGAAAATTTATGTTTAAAGTTCAAAGTAAACATTATCACAAAGAGTAAATATAAACTATCATAATATCAACGAAACAAGTGAGAATTTTCAAACAGGCTTTAGCAATTCACCTATCCAATAAAAGCTGCGGGATAATAGGAGAGTTCGTCCATTCTATTCTCCGTTAGATTTCGATAAGTCTTATAAACTTAGTAAATAGAAAATACTGTGGGGTTGTACAGCATAGTAGAGGGATTATCACTGTGGTTTCTTTCATGCGCAGAAGATTTTGTTTCCCAGAAGAAAAGGACCAAGTTGTCGGGTTTTAAGGCAAAGGTTTGGAGAGACAGAGGAAGTGGGGGTATGTCTACAGTTCCTTCCAATATGTGCACCGATTGAGTCATCGATGGACTTGTATCTTCGTCATCCTGTATGAACCATCCTCCCAAGATGGCATCCCTCTTCACCTGGTCCGGGTCTGCATCGCTCAGCACTTTCTTATCAAACAGATATATAGTGTTTCCACTGTTTACCTGCACTTCTAGTGTAGGTAAATGATTCCCTGCACTTTAGAGCCCTGTGAAGATGGAGCTGAAACCCCCCGCCTCAACATTTTCATCCTGCACTCCTCAGTCACGCTGCAATTTTTAATCGTTTTGAACGAATAGACAATAGGACTAAGCGAATACTATGTAACAAACAAACAAAGACACGGGAAAAGATTTGAATTGAGGAATCAGCGGGAAATCGTTGGCCGCCCAATTGCATATTGAAATTCAAAGTGGTGTTCCGGTCGTTGAAGATGCTCCAAATTGAATGCAGAATACGACGGGACTGCCGAACACGACGGGACAGCATACGCAGCATACGTCACTGGCAGTGCGATCGCTGGCCGGCGGTATCTAGGAGCTCATGCCCATGAATGATTATGGGCATCATACACATAGAACCTTTATCAACTGCATAGATGGATGACCATGCAACAGCCTCCCAATCATTGGGCTGCTGCATGGCATATCTGCCAAGTAAATTGCTGCCAATGATTTTCGCTGCCAATATAAAAATTAAGGCGTTCTAATTTACAGAAACACTGTCAGATATAACCGCTCAATATTTAAATATTCTGGGCGTTTGTTAAAAACTTTGTTTAAACATCTCTGTGTAATTACCTTTAATTCGCCGTGCAGTTACATTTAAAAGAGATAGTAAGACCTCCGCGTGATTGAACCACGAATTGATGCTTCATTTAACACTGTGAAATTTGGTCAATTACAGGTGGCAACACAGAAGCACGCAACTCGTTGAAGGGCGTTTTGTTGAGCATAGGGAGGCCGCTTCCAAGCCTGCGTGGAACCATCAGAAAACCTAAGGTTAGCGTCCTCTCTTTACTGACTCACGTATTTTAACTCAAAGCCTTGTGCGTTCGAAACCACTTGGTGGAACCGCTAGGTCACCGCCCCAACAGAGCTAAGGCTCACTTGCTGTGGTGAGGGCGAAGGAAAAGCTAGGTTGCTCTGGTGCTCAAATAGTATATTTTTCTTAGAAATATCACTGTAATTTCAAAAAATTCAATAGTGAGTGAGGTCACATTTTTATTATTTAAGTTGTAATTATTCTCAGAATCCGAATAGGAGAATCTAATTAAATATGCAAGAAAAGTCCCTGATAACCACCTCGACCGAATAGTAATCTAGATTGAGTCTGGGGTTTACAAAATGACCATCCCTATTCGCTCAACAATGATCTCAACACACTCTGTGGAATCTCATCTCGTGCAACAGAGAAAATGAATTAACAAAGCCAATACTCTTATTAAACAACAGATAATAAAAATGGTTTCAGTAATGTTCGTATTTTCTTCTTTCAACTATGGAAGAATAACTTTGGTTCATATGAATTGTTAGGATAAAAGAGAAGGTAATATTGAGATGTTTGAGTGTGGCACAGTGAGGTAGAAGGGTCAGATTCCAACGCTGAGGGTATTATATTAAAAAGAAATCAGCGCTTGAGGCAAGATTGCAATTAATTCAACTTACTAGAAAATGAGATCTCACGGCTATTTGCGCATGAGTTACATGCCTATGCCTTGGACTGCCTCCGTACAATGCAGGGATCACTATCATAGTACACAGGGGAAGGATAAAAAATATGAAGGCAGAGGTAATGATCAGAAATCCAAACAATGGAACAGAGCCAATAGCCAACTGCCCAGAATAACAAAAACCAATCGCAATCTACAGGAATCGAAAATCCAAACATCAACAACTGATGGGGGAAAGCCCGTTTGCACAAAACTGAAAGTCTCTAAGGTTTTCTGCTTCAGTGCAATAATATGTTTAAAACTTTTAGTATAGGAAATTAAGTAATCGCTAATGACGGAAGGGTCCACAAGAAAAACAATTTTTAAAATCCCAGTTCGACTACAACCAGCATCCTAAAACCACAAAATAAATTGAAACTAAATAAAATCTTAGATTTAATGCTTTATTTTGAACAAATAGAATAGCTTCAATACAAACAAAATTCAAATACACGTACCGAATCCGCAGGCAATGATCCCGCATACGTTGTCTCGCGCGTGCGCTCCATATAGTTTTCGCTTGCCAACCTTTGAGACCTCACCGGTACCTCCCAGCAAATGCTAGGGGTACTCTTCTTCTCCCTGAGACTCCCGAGCCACAAATGGGCCCCACACACAATACCAAAGAATGTTAACTTCCCATCTCGCCTCGCAAGGTCGAACTACCACTCGTTGTTCGAGTTGCGTATGCCAACTCCCACAAGAGAAATTTAGTCAAGATAAATTCTAGCAGTGTAACCTTACGCATACTAGACGTGATCCATACTCTTCCCCCGCCATCATTTTTATAGATTTTTCTTAGTGATTAGTTTCTCAAACCCTCATTAGTTTCTTTTTATTAAATTCAATTAGGACAAACCTCCCCCGTACACATGTCACCCGATCCCGTAGTTGCATCAGAAAATCAATTTATTAATTATTCAATTAATTCTTATTTCTCTCACCCAAAGGAGTTCCTAAAAATGCTCATCGATGTCCCTTTATTCCCCTAGATTTCTTAAATGTCTTACGCCTTATTTAAATCCTAGTTCATTTCATAAATAGAAAGTTCCAAAGGCTAGATTCCTTACTAAGTTAGACATTCTCCTTTTTTCTTTAAGTTTCTCCATTTCTTTAAGTTTCCATTTTTCTTTAAGTTTCCCCTTTTTCTTTTTAACTAAGTTCAGAATTACAAAGTTTAGACAAAAACAACCATTTACCCTTTTAATAATTTAATCCTCCATTATAATTTTTACTTTAATAAATAATGTTTGAATTTTCTTTACCCCCTTCTTGTTACAAGTCTATTTAGTTTTTTTTTCTTTGCTCACATGTTCTACTTAGACCTAGGTTTTAATTTCACTAGGTTCAGCGACAGATTTTAAGAGAACAATTAGTTATTAAACTTTACTCATACCATCATCTATTTTAAGGCGGACCAGGTCCTAAGGAGGCATATTTTTCTAGGTACTAGATTTATTAACTTACCCAAGTTAAAACTGAGACGTTCCATTCAAGACGCACTACATGCTCCAAGGGTGCCACTCTCTTGCATTCATGTTTTATTTGCGCGACATGCCCTTCAAGACACACTGCGTGCTCCAAGGGTGCCACTCGCCTCTTGACTGAATTTGATAGATTTCAAACCCCTGGAGTCAATACTCTGTCAAGTGATCTTATGGGAGAATAAGGGCCTCTAATGAATAAGGACCCTGCCTTATTACGTGCCCTTTAGAATCATCGTGACCGACTGTCATAGTCTTCCCTCACAACATCGTGGATCTTCTCGAACTAGGTAATCGTTAACCTATAGTTCAAGCCACTGTAGGAGTGCTAGTAGGATGTGGCAGGGATGCTTCCACAACTCTCCCTCAATGTATCTGGTTGTCATGCGTGACCCCTTTACTCCAAATGTGAGTTTGTTCGACAATTTATTGTCATCTTGTATCCATCAATGAAACATGTCAATGATAACAATCAACATCATAATATCTAATCATATGTACATATGTCACATCAACAACATTCAAACCCTAACATTCCACTCCTTGATTCGATCCATAGTCTAAGGAGTTTCATCAATCCCTCAGAATACTCTAACATCCAAATTCCTGCACACTTAGGAGAACCCAGTCAATAGCACCTGTCGATGTAAATACAACAAAAATAACATATCATCAATTCACAATATCTCATAATCATAATCAAAATAGCCAATAGTATAATGACTCAGATCATTGCACTCATTGCACTTGGTGCGCTCAAGAGAGGGATGTTACATACACCCCCTCTTGTTTTAAAATTCATCCCGAAGTTTCACAATATGTAAGTGCCGAAATAAAGTGTATCATAGTATCATATGTATAGCTATCAAACAAAAATGGAAACTGTTGACGCATATCATATGCATCCTCCCAGGTCATCGAGTGTGGACTATAGTTGTCCCGCTGGACCTTGACCTGATCTATTGTTCAACTCTGTAGTTTTTGAATGTGATGGTCTCCGATATGGATTGGCTCCACTGTGAGCACACCCTCGTCCTATACCTAAAAGGAACTCATGTCAATAAATGTGTAGTATCACTAACATAATGTCTCAAAATAGATACATGAAAAACATCGTGCATACGCCTCAAAGAGTAAGGTAAGGCTAGTCGATAGGCCACATGCACCTTCTTTTCCACAATCTCTAAGGGTCCCATGAACCTAGGAGAGAGTTTAGCACCCTTTCCAAACTTGATCGAACTCTTATGCAGTTTCACCTACAAGAAGACTCGATCACCAACTTCAAAACTACGGTTGACATCATGCACATCGACATAACTCTTATGTCGATCCTGTGCTTCCTTGATCCTTTGTCTTATTGTTTTCATTTGATATTCCATTTCTTGGATCTTTTTTTTCCCACCAAGACCTTATCCTCAAGCTAATCGCAACTCAATGGTGCCCGACACAGTCGCTCGTAAAGAAACTCGAAAGGCGCCATCTTAATGGTGCTTTGATAACTGTTGTTATATGAAAATTCTACTAGTGGAAAGAATTCTTCCCAATTCTTATGTTGGTCCATCACATACATATGAAACATATACTCCAAGATTTGGTCTTCCCATATATCTCCAATTGATACGTGGTACTAAAGTAAATTTGGGTTCCCAAGGCCTCTTGGAAGCTAGTCCAAAATCGTCTTGTAAACACCGATCCTCTATCGGATATAATCCTCTTAGGCACGCCATGTAACCTCACAATCTCGCTAATGAAAAATATAGATATGTCAGGTCCTGATACATCATATGCACGGGAATAAGATGAGCACTCTTCATAAGAGTGTTGACTACCACAAAAATTGATTCATGTCTCCTTGCCTTCAATGGCAATCCAACAATGAAATCCATCAAAATGACCTCCCATTTCGATTCTGGAATAGTGTGTGGCTGTAGTAATCATGTCGGATTTCTATGTTCATCCTTCACCTGCTGACATTCTAGACATCTTGCCACATAGTTGACTATGTCTATCTTCATTGCTTTCCAGAAGAATAAGGGTTTAAGGTCTTCCCTCATCTTCATGAGTCCCAGATGAGCCATGTACACTACTTTATGAGCCTCTTTTATGATCAAACTCCTCAACTCGTCGTTGGGTGGTATGCAAATTTGACCTTTAAATCTCAATAATCCGTCGTTGTCCACAGTAAATCCCTCAAATTTTGGTACCATCATTGTGTTTTGTTCAATAAAATCTTTAACCTCTTTGTACCATTCATCATCCCGCTGTAAAGTTAGAATATTTTCACGTAGATTCGTCTGAAGAGACATCACCAAAAATATGCAAGGTCTCTGACTCAATGCATCAACCACTCTATTCATTGTTCCTTTTATGTAAGTAATCTCAAAATTGTACTCTCTAAGCAATTCCGATCAATGTCGTTATCGTGTGTTCAAGTCATTTTGCATAAACATGTGTTGTAGACCACAGTGGTCTATTTTTAGTTCAATTTTTTGTCCAATAAGGTAGTGTCTCCAAAATCTCAAGGCATAAACAATGAATAACAACTCCAAATTGTGTGTCGCATAGTTCTCCCCATGCCTTCTCAACTTTCTCGAGATGTAAGTGATCACTCGACCGTCTTGCATCAAGACTCCTCCTAAGCCTTCCTTGGATGCGTCAATGCATACCAAATATTTTGCGTCCATGTCAGGGACCTTTAGTATCGTTGTTGTCATCAACAACTCCTTGAGCCTCCGAAATGCCTCCGCACAATTCTTGGTCCAAACAAACTTCTTGTTCTTCTTCTGCAATTCCGTGATCCGATTTTCTATCTTCGAAAATATCTCGACGAACTGTCGATAGTATCCTGCTAAACCCATGAAGCTACACACGTCTGGGAGATTTGTCGGTGCACGCCATTCCATAATATCCTTGACCTTTTTTGGATCCACAATGATATCTTCATCGGATATGACATGCCCTAAGTAGTGAATCTTCGATTGATAAAACGAGCATTTCAATAGCTTCCCAAACAAATTTTTCTCTTGTAGACACTATAGTACCATCGTAAGTGCTCGTCATGCTCGTCAATCAATCAAGAGTAAATCAAAATATCATCAATGAATAATTGGACGAACTTGTCTAAGTATTCATGGAACACCCCGTTCATCAAACTCATAAATACCCCTGGGGCATTCGTCAGTCCAAACGATAAAACAATAAACTCATAATGTCCAAACCTTATCTTAAAGGCGGTCTTATGGATGTCATCATCCTTGATCTATAACTGGTGATACCTTGATCTCAATTTGATCTTTGAAAACACCATCGTGCCTTTCATCTAATCAAATAGATGATCAATCCTTAGCAACGAATATTGATTCTTGATCGGTGCCTTGTTCAATTGACAGTAATCAATGCAGAGTCTTCACGACCCATCCTTCTTCCATATGAAAATAACAGGTGCACCCCATGATGACACACTGGGATGTATAATTCCTAGGTCCAACAACTCCTTTAGTTGCATTTTCAACTCATGTAACTTCGGGGTCGACATTTGATAAGGTATTCTCGCTATCGATTCAATTCTTGGTTTTAGGTCTATGATAAATTCCAATTCCCTCTCACAAGGAAACCATGGTAACTCCTCTGGACAGCCATCTGCAAACTCTCGTACTACCAAAAGGTTTTCTAGTCCTTCTGCCATGCCCTTTTCATTTAACGCAAGGATAACATAAAGCTTGCATCCCTTGCGCATGTGCTTCTGTAGCTGCAAGGAAGAGATGAATCTCAGGGAAACTCCTTGCTTCCGACCTACAATCACACATCTCTATCCCTCATAATCGATTAAACTCCACTGTTTCATCTTATAATTCAGTATCTCCTCATGTGATTCCAACCAGTCCATACTGATCATGACATCATAAGATCCTAAGATCGTGACGTACATGTTGGCCCTCGTGACAAACTCTCCCAGGTTAAGGCTGCATCCCGTAACCTTCCCTCCAACCTTCTGTTTGGCTCCCAAATCCATTTCTACAAAGCTAAACTTGTCTTGTTTAACTTCTTTTACCTTAATTCTTTTTAGTGCTGCACTATAAATAAAACTCTCTGTAACACCTAGATCTATCAAAATACTAAGGTTCTGGTTAGCAACGGTACCTGACGTCTCGAGCATAGTTGACTGGTGCTTTGCCTAGTTGTTATTCACCGATGTATGAATCCAATGGGACTTCCCCAAATCTCCCACGATATTCGGTTCGGCTGATCCAGATGCTCTGGTCCTCTCCACTAGGTAGTCACGTTGGTAATGTGTCTCTCCACATGTCAAGCACCATTTTTTTAGTCCAGTACTCCTGGCACCCGAAGTAGAAGCTGACGGTCCATCGGCCTAGAACCCTGGTCTATTCTGATGAGCAGGTCTAAATTGTTGTTGTTGCGGTTGACGTTGTTGTCGGTGTTGTGGTCCTATGTAAGGAGTACGTTGTTAAGGCTCTGGTCATCATGGTCTAGTGTACATGAATCCTCTCTAAGTGCCTCGAAATCTTGGTGAATGTCTTGCTGGTGTCTAATTCTGCAACGCACTAGATGACATCTATCCTGCTAGTCTCGTTGGAGTCCTTCTCTGAACCCTACTGATAAGCTTCTCCTTTGCTATGAGGGCCTTCTGGACAACATCATGCAATTTTTAAGGCATCAGAATCCTCATCTTTGCAAGAATGTTGATGTGAAGGCCAAACACGAAATTGTTGACATTAAGTTTCTCAGTATTGAGGTGCAGAGCATACATAAGAAACTCCATGAAACATGCCTCGTACTCATGCACCATATGACCACCTTGTCGCAAGGCATTGAAATCATTGAGCTGATGCTCAATTAATTCCTCAGATAGATACCTCTCCCAAAACCATTCCTCGAACAATTCCCATGACACGTCTTCGACTGCCATGTTCAATTGTGATAGGAGCATCTTCCACCATAGAAGAGTTCTCCCCTTCAGTTGAAAGACCACCATGAAGACCTTCATGTTGGAGGTATAGTTGTAAAGTGAAAAACACATCTCCATATTCTATAACAATGCCTCAGTGGATCCGTTGTTCAGAGCACCAAAGAACTCAAGAAATTTGACCATATCGAGGTCGCAGTGAATGCTACCAATACCGACTGGAGCGCATGGTGTACCCTCAGGAGGTGCCAAAGCCCAAGCCTTATCTCTATCCAAATGACTAGTCAGGGCCTCAGACATCCTCTGAAAGGACCTCATAAGCCTGACCACATCACTCACATCTATATGTTCCTTCCTGACAACTTGTTCATTTCCCTAGGGATCAGTCCCCTCGGGCATGGATGTTACTGGGGGTGTCACGCCTCCTCCCCTGGCACCCCGTCGTCTGCCTCCACGACATCCTCTGACCATAATTACCTACAAGAATACAAATCAATTTAATTAGCGATATTTTATAAACAATTATCTAAACAATGGAAGTCGTAGTGATCCCAAGTCACGGATCTAACCGGCCTGAATACCATATGTAATGTCCCCCATCATTACGACAACGTGCAACGCATAACATGTTCAATTTTTTTTTCAATAGGAAAGTAATCAAGACAAACAATCAATCAATGCAACTTCACGATGGATACAACGCTCACAATTCAGGGAATAGACAACATAACTACTTAGCATACTAGCACATCATGTAGCTAGACACCACACAAGACAATCACTCTGACAAAAATATAAATGACTAACCACCCATCCTACCCTGTAAGGTTAGGACCTCTAAGACACATAAGCAATGCTCAAGCCTAGATTTCCATCGATTTTGACCATTTAAGGTCTCAAGGCTCGTGACTATTCTAAGGAACAAGATGGTGTCTACATCCCACCCAACACAAGCAATACCATGCCTACTAAGAAAAATGGTGACATCAATCAAATCAACACAACAAATTTACGATGTCAGTAGTGAGAACCTTCCCGGCGAGTGGGAGACAATAACACTAATGATCCAAAAAAAGTACAACCTTACTTACAAAAACATCATTCACATCCATAGGCGCATGACCCTAAGCCAGGATTCATATGCGCTTATCGATCAATGCCCGCAATGACCCAAGAATAAGGTATCATGTCTCTACACTACGACAAGGGTGTTGGGGACCCACACGCAAACCAATATTTCTAACCTTCAACCAAACATCAAATCCAACATGCATGGAATCCAACTTGCACTGTCATACATTATACGACATCGTCAAACGAAGGGGCTCTAAAAAATAATACAAAAATAGAAGCAAAATGACTATAATCGATACAATTAATTGGGTGCAACAAATAGGTGTAAATAATTATCAATTTATCAACATAAGGATTAATTCACAGCATCAGTAACCAATCACCATATGACAGAAAAGGAAACTAACCAACTTTAAACAACATGTACCTTACATTCAAGGGTTTATTATTCTAGTAAACTATCTATAAAATTTAAAAGCATAGACAACACTCCACTCTAACACCCCTTTAACAGTACATTGGAAAATCATATATTAAACAATTATTATCTAACCTGTATAATCTTTAATTAACAAGTATCAAGGCTTCCATACCTTCCTTTAAACAATAAGAGGAATAAACCACTTATAATTGATAATTACCATTATCATAAAAGGATCCCCTTGATGACATTAATGAATTCAACAAGTCCTATTAATTCCCTGCTGTAAAGGCAATAAAAGCTACTACAAGCGATAAACTCAAACACCATTAAAGTCATTAAACTGATGAAAACAATCAATCTATTAGAAAGGATAAAGGCCATATGATATTTACACAATAAAATTGTTATATAACAATTGAACTTGAACTTAATAAGGCGGATGCAAAACTGTTAAACTATTAAAATAGTTACTTATTCTTAACTGTTATGTAACTAATAAAATCATAGTTAAAATGGACCCATGTAAGTTGATGCCCAACTATTTAAAACAATAAGGTGGCAATTAGACAATTAAAACCATTAAAACCATTAAAACCACTACGCTAGTAAATACAAAAATGTTTTAATCGTTCAAGAATGCGCTCTCTTAAATACCTTACTGTCATGAGATGCCACCACTAAGTCACCTCAGTCATTATTATTATACAAAGATTATAATTATATGATTATTTAATTATCCTTGTGATATTCATAACCTCTGAATAATTAATTATTATCTCTACATGTTCAATAAATTTCTTTGTGTTTATTCAACGTTATTAAAAGCTGGGCGCACTTAATCCCATGGATCTAGGAAGGAACTTTTACACCTTCCAACTGTCCGTAAAAGGAGATTCTCAAAGGAAAGAGAATAATTAATTAATTAAAATGGCGGATTGAAAATATAAAACTTGCTAAGAAAACTCAGAAATCGCAGAAATAAAAAGGGGAGTAACGGCCATTGGCCACCTAAATATCTCTTCCGTCCTGGCATATCTGCCAAGTAAATCGCTTCCAGTGATTTTCGTTGCCAATATAAAACTTAAGGCATTCTAATTTATAGAAACACTGCAAGATCTAACCGCTCAAGATTTAAATCTTCTGGGTGTTTGTTAAAAACTTTGTTTAAACATCTATGTGTAATTACCTTTAATTCGTTATGCAGTTACATTTAAAGGGGATAGTAAGACCTCAGTGTGATTGAACCACAAATTGATTCTTCACTTAACATTGTGAAATTTGGTCAATTACAGGTGGCAGCACAAAAGCTCTTAGCTCGTTCAAGGGCGTTTCGTTGAGCATAGAGAGGCTGCTTCCAAGCCCGCGTGGAACCATCAGAAAACTTAAGGTTAATGTCCTCTCTTTACTGACTCATGGATTTTAACTCAGAGCCTTGTGCGCTCGAAGACACTTTGTGGAAACGCTGGGTCACCGCCCCAATAGAGCTCAGGCTCAGTCACTCTGGTGAGGGCGAAGGAAAATCTAGGTTTCTCTGGTGCTCAAACAGTAGATTGTTCTGAGAAATATAACTGTAATTTGAAATGACAATTCAATAATGAGTGAGTTCACATTTTTATTATTTAAGTTGTAATTATTCTCAGAATCTGAATAGGAGAATATAATCAATTATGCAAGAAAATTTCTTGATAACCACATCGAGCGAACAATAATCTAGATTGAGTATGGGGTTTACAAAAGGACCGTTCCTATTCGATCAACAAGGATCTCAAAACACTTTGTGCAATCTCATCTCGTGCAACAGAGAAAATGTGTTAACATAGTCAATACTCTTATTAAACAACATGTAATGAAAATGCTTTCAGTAATGTTCATTTTTTTTTCTTTCAAGTATGGAATAATAACTTTGGTTCATAAGAATTGTCAGGATAAAAGAGGAGGTGATCTTGGGATGTTTGACTGCGACACAATGAGGTAGAAGGGTCGGATTCCAACGCTGAGGGGGTTATATTAAAAATAACTCAACGCATGAGGCAAGATTGCAATTAATTAAAATTACTAGAAAATGAGATTTCATGGTTGTTTGCGCATGAGTTGCATGCCGATGCCTTGGACTGCCTTGGTACAATGCAAGGATTGTTATCATAGTACACAGGGGAAGGATAAAAAAAACTAAGGAAGAGGTAATGATCAGAAATCCAAAACAACGAAACAAAGCCAATAGTTGACCGCCCAGAAAAACAAAAACCAATCGCAATCTACAGGAATCGAAATTCCAAACATCAACAACTGATGGGGGAAAGCCCGTTTTGCACAAAACTAAAAGTCTCTAAGGTTTTCTGCTTTCGCGTGATAATATGTTTAAAAATTTTAGCAGAGGAAATTAAGTAATCACTACTGAAGGGAGAGGCCACAAGAAAAACAATTTTTAATATCCCAACTAGATTACAACCAACATCCTAATACCACAAAATAAATTGAAACTAAATAAAATATTAGATTTAATGCCTTATTATGAACAGATAGAATAGCTTCAACTGGAAATGCATTGGTTGCTTCATCATCATTATTATTTTCATACACATAATAATTTTAACTAAAATACAAACAAAATTCAAATACGCATGCCGAATCCACAGGCAATGATCCCATAGACGTTGTCCCGAGCGTGCGCTCCGTCTAGATATCGCTTGTCGATCGATGAGACCTCACTGGTACCTCTGAGCCAACGCTAGGGGTATTCTTCTTTCCCTTGAGTCCCCCGAGCCGCAAAGGGGTCATGCACACAACACTAGATAACACTATCTTCCCATATCACCTCCCAAGGTCGAGCTACCACTTGTTGTCCGAGCTCGGTATCCCAACTCCCACAAGAGAAATTCAGTCAAGATAAATTCGAGTAGTGTAACCTTACGCATACCAGACGAGATACACACTCTTCCCCCACAAACATTTTTATAGAGTTTTCTTAGTGATTAGTTTCCCAAAACCTCATTAGTTTCTTTTTATTAAATTCAATTAGGACAAACCTCCCCCATACACATGTCACTCGATCCCTTAGTTGCACCAGAAAATCAATCAATCAATCAATTAATTAATTATTATTTCCCTCACCCATTGAAAAGTGTTCCTAAAAATGATCATGTGTGTCCCTTTATTTCCCTACATTCCTTAAATGACTTACACCTTACTTAAATCCTACTTGAGTTCATAAATAGAAAGTTCCAAAGGCTCGATTCCTTACTAAGTTAGACATTCCCCTTTTCCTTTTTAACTAAGTTCAGAATTAGAAAGTTTAGACAAAAATAACCATTTACCCTTTTAATAATTTAATCCTCCCTTATAATTTTTACTTTAATAAATAATGTTTGAATTTTCTTTACCCCGTTCTTGTTACAAGTCTATTTAGTTTTTTTTCTTTGTTCACATGTTCTACTTAGACCTAGGTTTTAATTTCACTAGGCTGGGCAAAATTTTTTAAGGGAACAATTAATTATTAAACTTTACTCATACCATCATCTATTTTAAGGCCGACCAGGTCTTAAGGAGGCATAGTTTTCTAGGTACTAGGTTTATTAACTTACCTAATTTAAAACTGTGACGTTCCCTTCAAGACACACTACGTTCTCCAAGGGTGCCACTCGCTTGCATTCATGTTTTATTTGCGCAACGTGCCCTTCAAGACGCACTACATGATCCAAGGGTACCACTCGCCTCTTGAATGGATTTGGTAGATGTCAAACCCCTGGATTCAATGCTCCATCAGGTGATCTTGTGGGAGACTAAGGGCCTCTAAGGAATAAGGACCCTTCCTTATTGCGCGCCCTTTAGAATCATCGTGAGCAACTTTCACATTCTTTCATCATGACGCCGTGAGTCTTCTCGAACTAGGTAATCATTAACCTATAGTTCAAGCCACGACGGGAGTGCTAGTAGGTTGTGGTAGGGTTGTTTCCACACCTCTCCCTCCATGTATTTGGTTGTCGTACTTGACCCCTTTACTCCAAATGGGAGTCTAGTCAGCAATCTATCATTAGGCTACATCCATCAATGAAACATGTCAGCGATAACAATGAACATCATAATATCTAATCATATGTACAAATGTCACATCAACAACATTCAAACCCTAACAGTCCACTCCATAATTCGATCTAAAGTCCAAGGAGTTTCATCGATGCCTTGACATCCTCTAATGTCCAGAGTCCTGCACACTCAGGAGAACCCAGTCAATAGCACCTGTCGATGTAAATAGAAAAAAAATAACATATCATCAAATCCACAATATCTCACAATCATAATCAAAACAACCAATAGTATAATGACTTGGATCACTTGCACGCAAGTGTCCTCAAAGAATAAGTACGCTCAATGCACGCAATAGAGGGATGTTACAAAATGAAACAGATGACAATGCAAAACATCATACTCGCATCAAAAAGAGAATATCCCCTGATCGAAAGAAAATATGGGATGAACATAGGCATTCATCTTAAAAGAATCATATTCACAATTAGAGCTGGAGTAGGAGCCCTCATAAATCCACTAGAGACAGGGAGAGAGAGAGGAATAAAAACAAGGAAGGTGAGAGATATTGTGATCATGTTCATCATTGGGACAAATATCATGACAAAGACATGAATCATGACACAAAGAATGAAAACTAAAGGGAGAGGGAAAAGAGTGGCAGTAAAAATAGTAAAAATAGAAATGAGCATGAGAGGAACATGGATAAGGAAAGGATAAGGGAGAGGGATATATGTCATGATAAATAAAAATATGGTGACAATGAAAGGGAAAGAAAGAGAAGAAAATGATCAAGAAATTAAAAAGAGTAGGTGCTTGATTGTTCTACATTTTATAGAAATTTCAATAGAAATTATGTATTGCCTGGATTCTCCTAATCTAACAATTATATGCTATTGTTAAATACATAATCGCTTCTACAAATATTCTTGCGGAATTTAAAACATGATCACCAATTGCAATATCAAGAAGAAAGATCAATCACACATAACACAGATGTTTTACTGGGAAAGCATAAAGCTAAAAACCCCACTATCATATATTATGTATATATCATGGATCATGAAAAAGTATCATACAAAAATCTAATCTAAGAGCTCTCAGTACAATGTACAATCGTCTCAAACTGTCATACAAAAATTGGTAAATGCAGGTGCCAATTTACTGCCTCCAGACAGCCTGCCTCCTCTGTGCAATCCCTGCAATGGAAAACCCTGCAAATGAATTTGAATTCCTCTTGCCTAGGCTTCACATTCCTCATGGGCACATCCACTCTATGTGTGATTGCATGAGTGCACTTCACTCAAATCACAACTAATACCCAGACTGTCCCTTTCACCTGTTATCTCAACTGGGTCTCCAGTGGATCTGACATGCATGTAGTTAACATTGGTAAATCCTTAGTTGCATGTGAGATCAATGATTGTGAATTAATTAATAATTAATTCACTGATCTCTCACTAGTGTAAGTTCAGTTACAACTAGTACAACTGAGTTTTACTCACTTAACTGAGTTAAACTACTTCACAACTCACATAACAACAAATCCAACTCTATTACAACTAGTTTGACTTGGATGTTCCACCAGTCAACCTTGGAACTCGAATTTCCTATAGCTAACTGATTTTCCATTTTAGTTAACTATTTTCAAGTAATTATGAGAGAATATATTAATATTTATTGTCCAATTTATTTAAGGGAAAAATAAATTAGACACACATTTCTTGTTGACTTTTCAACACTCCCTCTCAACAAGAAATGGATTATCCTTCACTCCAATCCTGTCTCTATGGTATTTGAATTTTCTCCTGGTGAGTGCCTTTGTTAGAATGTATGCATCCTGATCTTCTGTAGGAATGTACTAAAGCAACATGATCTTTCGTTGCACAAAATATATGAGATGATGATATCAGATATCTATATGCTTAGATCTATCATGGAACACGGGATTAATCGAGAGTTTAATGCAACTTTGATTATCACAATGAATCACTGTCACATCTAAATGAGAACCAAACAAACCAACCAAGATATTTCTCATCTAGATAGCCTAACATGCATCTTGACTCGCTGCCATGTATTCTGCTTCCGCTGAAATGAGTGCCACGTATCTCTTCTTCCTGCTATACCAAGAAACAGTTGTAGATTCGATACTAAGGATCCCCCCTGATGTGCTATTTCTGTCCATTGGGCTTCCCATCCAATCTGCATCAGTGAAGCCATGCAACTTCACCTCATCCATCTATCTGTACCATAAGCCATACTCATATGTACCCCTCAGTTATCTCAAGACATGCTTATCTGCCTTCCAAAACATCTTGGTAGGCTTTACCACCACTTGACTTAGTTGGTTAACTACATAGAAAATGTCTGGTCTCATGTTCACTAAATACATTAGCAAACCCACTAACTGTCGATAGACAGTAGCATCCACTACCTCTCCAGAAGTAGCATCCTATTTCCTCCAGTTTCCTACAAGAGAAGTATCCACAGGTTTGCAGCCCTCCATGTGAAACTTACCTAGTATCTCCCTTGCATAATTGCCTTGAGACACAAAAATTTCACCATCTCCTTGCCATATTTCCAATCCAAGGAAATAATGAAGGAGGCCCAAATCCTTCATCTGGAAATCCTTTGCAAGGTCCTCCTTACATGAGTGTAACAACTTCTCATCACCAGTCAGTATTAAATCATCAACATAAAAAGCAATGATTAAAATATTACCCTTGTAGATCCATCTTGAACCTACCACCGATTTGTCAACCAGTCTTAGGACAATTTCCCAAACACTATTTTTGAAAATGGAGTCATACTCCTCCACCATTACATCTATCCATGTGAGCTCCTTCACTGCTTCCTAAAAGGAATATGGTTCATTCACAATACATTTGTTCATGAGATCCATGTATCCAGTAAATCGGTCAGGAGATTGTCTCTGTCTGTGCTGTGAAGTAGGGGCTCCTACATTCTGTGCAGCATCTAGTCTCAATATATTAGATTCCGTGGTGCACTTTCTTCCATTTCTGATGGATGGCTCTACTTGAGTGGCTTCCTCCACTCCATGAACCTCCTCATGTGGTTGATCCACATCTTAAGACTCATATTTGGGAACCAACAGTCTGTCCTCTATATGCAAATCTAGCTCCCTCTCAAGTGACAACTGCATGGCTTTCCCCTCATCGAATTTTATATCTCGTCGCATAAAAATCATATTACTGTTAGGAAAATACACACAATAATTATGGGGTGTTTCTGTGTACCCCACAAATATCCCAACTTCAACAGTTGGTTCTAGGTTCTTCCTGGCATCCTTGGTCACATGCACATAAACAGATGAACCAAAAATATTAAAATGTGAAACATCAAGTTTCTTACCAGTGAAAGATTCTTCAGGTGTGCTCATGCCAAGTACTCTATCAGGGCAACGATTTTGCACATAAACCACAGTGTTGCATGATTCCGCCCACAAATGCATTGGTAGGCCCTAATCATGAAACATCGCTCGTGATGCACCCACGATCGTTCCATTCTTTCTCTCCGTGACCCAATTTTTCTATGGGTTATGAGGCGTTATGATTTCTCTTCAAATTCCTTCTTTGCTATAGAAGTATTTGAATTCGTTAGATATGTATTCTCCACCATTATCGCTCCTTAGAGCCTTCACTTGCTTCCCCACTCTTTCTCCACCAATGCTTTAAAATCACAAAACTTTGAGAATGTTTGATTCTTCTTCTGCATGAAAAAGATCCAACATTTATGAGAAAATTCGTCAACAAAAATAATACAATACTTATGTTTTGTTGTTGAAGCAACTGAGAATGGTCCACAGACATTTGTGTGAACTCTTTCCAGGATTACCGAAGCACGATTCTCCTTTTCATGAAAGGTGCAATTTACATACTTCCCCATGGTGCAACCCTTGCACCGATCTAACTGAGCAAGTGTTCCCATTGGAAGTCCAGTAGATATTTGATGCATGATTTTCAAGGCTCCATGATGAAAATGGACCAATCACCTATGCCATAATTTTCCCTTATCCCGGCTCACCACTTTTTCTTCCTTGCCCATAATGGAAGCACAACCATCTACCTCCAGCTTGTATATATTCTTAACTTGAATCCCTATCTTCTTGACTTGACCCATTATTTTATGTCGCAGAAAAAAATTTCCATTGCTGAAAACAACATCATAGCCTCTGTCCTCCAGCATTGCGACTGAGACCAGGTTTTTCTTCAGACCTGGAACATGCATAACATCTTTCAATTGAAATGGTTTACCTGACTCCCTATGAAAGGTAATGGTACCAATGCTAGTCGCACTATATCGTCCATTGTCGCCTATCTCAATATGAATTTTGAGATTTTTCTCCTCCAAGTTACTGAAAAGGTCCTTATCTCCTGTCATGTGGAAGGAAGCACCACTATACAAATACCACATTAATCCCAATGCACTTGAAGCCATGCATGCGATCAAAGAGAAGTCAAGTTCAAATTGTGAGGAAAGGGTCTCACTAAATATAGCTCCAACAACCTTCTTGTTCTTCTTCTTCTGCAGACAGTTAGTAGCGAGATTCCCATGTTTGTGACAGTGAAAACACATCACTTTGGAAAAATCCAACTTCTTGACTTTAGACTCGGATTTTGAATGGAATTTATTCCCCTTCCCTCTCCTTGCCTTAGAATCCAAAGAACAATACTCTTCACCATCATGCTTTGATGAAGATCCATCTACGATGTTCTGCCTAAACTTTTCTTGCACTAGATCCGACAATAGTCATTCCCAAACTGACAATTTTTTCCTTCCATTGACAGAGTCTTGATAACTGTGCCAAGTCTTGGGAATTCCTAGGAGTGCCAATCTCACCAAATCATCATCAATGAGTGTTATTCTAGCACTCCCTAACTCATCCCGACATTGGAGAAACTTCATGAGATATTTTGGAATGGAGTCGCCCTTCTTCATCTTGATCTTCCTGAGTTTATCTTTGAGTGCCAATTTCGTATGGTCACTGTTGTCTTGGAATAGATCCATCAAATCCTTCCACATTGCATATGGTGTGGCTTTCCCATCAATATTTGAGACAATGTGGTCTCGTACTCCCTCCAACAGGATCCTCCTCACCTTTGCCACTTTCTTTTTCCATGCATAAAGATTTGTAGTGTCTGCAGCATCTAGCTTAGGAACATCTTTGTCAATGAATTCCTTCAAGACATTGTCTTCAAGTACTTCCTCCATCATGTCCTTCAAATAAATATAGTTCGAGCTTCCTTCGAGTGCATACTTTAAACTCAATACATTGAAATCCATTTCGATCTTGAATCAGTTGCAGCACCAAGAAATTCTTTCTGCAAATTCGAATTCTATCCAGTCACAAACTCAACTTTTGCAATCTTCTCCACTCTAATACCATGTAGAAATTTCAATACAAATTATATATTTCCTGGATTCTCCTAATCTAACAATTATATGCCACTGTTAAAGACATGCTCGCTTCCACGATCACCAATTGCAATATCAAGAAGAAAGATCAATCACACATAACACAAATGTTTTACCAAGAAAGCATAAAGCTAAAAACCCCACTATCATATATTATGTATATATCATGGATCATGAAAAAATATCATACAAAACTCTAATCCAAGAGCTCTTAGTACAATAT
Organism: Picea engelmannii; assembly: GCA_009831015.1. Classification (NCBI taxonomy): domain Eukaryota; kingdom Viridiplantae; phylum Streptophyta; class Pinopsida; order Pinales; family Pinaceae; genus Picea; species Picea engelmannii. The sequence goes on along the minus strand of ML790400.1, from coordinate 554,142 downwards.
ACAATCCTCACACTATCATACAAAAATTTTCAAATGCATGTGCCAATTTACTACCTCCAGACAACCTGCCTCCTCTGCACAATCCCTGCAATGGAAAACCCTGCAAATGAATTTGAATTCCTCTTGCCTAGGCTGTGCATTCCTCATGGGCACATCCACTGTGTGTGTGATTGCATGAGTGCACTTCACTCAAATCACAATTGATAGACAAACTATCCCTTTCACCTGTTATCTCAACTGGGTCTCCACTGGATCTGACATGCGTGTAGTTAACAATGGTAAATCTTCAATTGCATGTGAGATCACTGATTGTGAATTAATTAATAATTAATTCACTGATCTCTCACTAGTGTAAGTTCAGTTAGAACTAGTACAAATGAACTTAACTCACTTAACTAAGTTAAACTACTTCACAACTCACATAACTACACATCCAACTCTGTTACAACTAATTTGACTTGGATGTCCCACCAGTCAACCTTTGAACTCAAATTTCCTATAGCTAACTGGTTTTCCATTTCAATTAACTATTTTCAAGTAATTATGAGATAATAGATTAATATTTATTGTCCAATTTATTTAAGGGAAAAATAAATTAGACACGCATTTTTGGTTGACTTTTCAACACATTTTCCTTACCAGGGCCCCATTTTTTTGTGATTGTTGTAACCCATGGCATTTTCAGTTCAGGTTCAAAAAGGAGCATGTGTTATTTTCTTTTGTTTTTACTCTAGCTTTGATAGAAATTATTCTTCGCAAATTCATTTAATTTTTAATTGAATATTTGTAAGCCAATTTATTGTATTCATATAATTCATTTTCTTTGCATCTAATCTCAAAGGTTAACTTCTAGTGAAATGGAAATATCATAACAAAAGTTTTACTCTGTTGAACCAAAGAGACAACTGTGGTGGGAATTTTGTGGAAAAGGATCCCCATGCTCATGACCTTCTGGAAAATTTATGATTACAATTCAGTCTTTATGCTTAATGGATAGATGGTCATGTACTTGCTATCAACACTCTATTTTTTTTCCTATGGCCATGTGATTTTGGACTTGTAAAATCTAGACAAGTCACACTATTTAACTTTTATAGCCTTATGGGAGTCTTTGGTTGTTCATTTTTTTAGATAAAATATGAGAGATGAGACACTATTACACATATAAACAAAAATCTATTGAATAATTCAATTCTTTACAAGAGATTGTGACTCGATTATATAGAGATCAGAAGTTGTTATGAGATCTAGCTTATTCCTAGTATAGAAGAAGAGGTTAATAGAATATCTCAACTACATGCCTATAAAGTATCTAAGATCTATCCTAGATATAAAAAACTTCTAAATAACAAATCAAATCACTCACATAGATATAATCTCTACATTACAATCAGAAAACTACAATATTAAGAATATGATGAAGAATATCACATATTAAGCACATAAAAGAAGTAGGAGTTAATTACTCTAGCACCCTCCCTTAATGAGTACCTTTATGAATATCTATCAGGTAAGGTATTGATCAACATATCTGACCACTTTGAAATCTTGCAGATGATGAACTCCATCAAGTTGTCTCATAACCATCGTAAAGGTGTAGCCCCCGAGTTGAATTCCCAAGTTCCCTCCCTAAACTGTCAAAACATATATCTCTCGAAGTTAATTACTAGACAACAAATCACACACTTGTCGCATAACCCCATTAGCAGACCACTCACATGTCTTCAACAACTAATGAGGGATCGTTCCCTATATCCACAAATCCCTAACCAATTTAACAACCATCCATACCAATATTTTACCAGCACTTGATTCCTTCTAGATTTGGAAATACAATTACTTAAGACCAAGAAATCAATTCAAATTTGACTGCGAAGAATGAACACATGTCCATCCTATGGAAATACTTCCATCTATCGAGACATCTAAGTACCCAACCATGGTGCTTTCCAATTCTGTAGGAAACTATTCTGGATATAGGATGTATTCAAGTCAATCTTACACTATGACCTCTTTCATCCGATTTGAAGATTCATCATCATAATTTATTTCACAAGTTAATTTTTTACAATTTTGATATGTGTAATTTCCACCATTAAAGTTTCAAGAATCAATGTGATTCAATGCAACTAAATGTGCTCCTACTTCTACGCTAATCCTACATATTTACAGAGGATTAAAACTCACATGACTCTCATTTTCTTGGGCCTTTCTGTGAGGGATTTAAGCCCAGTCTCACTCTAATACCAAGATAAAATATGAGCGATGAAACATTATTACACACACAAACAAAACTCTATTGAGTAATTCAATTATTTACAATAGATTGTGACTCCATTATATAGAGTTTACAAGTTGTTATGAGATCTAATTTATTCCCAATATAGAAGGAGAGGTTGAGATCTAATATCTCATCCACACACCTAAATAGGATCTAAGATCTCTCCTAGATCTAACAAACTCCTAAATAACAAAGAAAATCCCTCACATAGAGATAATCTCTAGATTATAATTAGAAAACCACAATATTAATAATATGATGGGGTAAAATCATGAAGTTGGGTAACAATTTTGTGATAATAGAGTTTCCAAAATTCCTACTAACATTGCTTTGACGGAACTAATAATTATTTCATCCAAAAGACACATATTTTCAATCGAACCATTGGAAGTCAAATAAAACAGTACTAGGATGATGGCCTCGAATGTTGTGTACGNNNAAGTTGTTTCGACCGAAAGAGTCTTTCAGCCGAAAGTATTTCTCGCCAAACATTTTTTCGGCCGAAAATATTTCTTGCCAAACATTTTTTCGGCCAAAAGAACCTTTCAACCGAAAAATCATGTATATATTACATACACATTTCTCACCTCATAATTTTCCCGAACTTGTGATGTTGATAGTTGTGGATAGTTGTGGATAATTGATAGTTGTGATAGTTGACATTTGATAGTTGAGGGAGGACATTGGTGCTGGTGAACATAGCTACGGGTGGACATTGGTGCTAGAGGCAGACTTTGGTGGTTGGTGTTGGATTTGTAGCTGTAGGCGATTGCTATTGGTCCATGTATGTTGTTCAATTTGTTTTACATTTTTTTTAGTGTTAGTTTCTTTTATAGTTTTAGAAGGTTGACAGGGTCGAATACAACCATGTCCATGTACATGGACAAGCTCGAATTCAGGCATGTCCCTGTACATAGATAGGACCGTATTCGGCCTTATCAACCTAAGGAGGAGGTTGACAGAGCCAAATATGGTCATGTCCATGTACAGGGATACACCCAAATTCAGGCTTGTTCCTGTACATGGACACGGTTGTATTCGGCCCTATCAACCTTAGCATTTTTTATCATCATTTGGACATAAGATCATTTTTCTACCAATTTGATGTGTTCTCATAATAGTACTTGATTTAGTTTCATTAAATTGAATATATGAAAATCATTCAAAATATTTTGATTGATTGATTTTTTAATTCCAATTTATTATAATTGGCTAACATGTAATATACCTATTTGCATTTTCCATCTAAGTAATAATTTTTTGTTATTAAAATAAATCTTTTTTCTTGGTACAATATTTGTTTTCTTGGTATTATAATTTATTATCTAATTTCCTAATGCAATATGGCAATATCTTTTTTCTTGGTATTATAATTTCCCTATTGGCACCTAACTCTTCATTTCTAGAATTTATGATTTTCTTAAATTTATGAATTATGTTATTTTAATTTTCCCAGGAGAACCTAATTATTAAAACTTAGGAGGAGGTTGACAGGGTCGAATATGGCCCTATCCATGTACAGGGACTGGCCCAAATTCGGGCTTGTACCTGTACATGGAAAAGGTCGTATTCGCCCATGTCAACCTCATTTCTAAGTTCATGGGTTCATTGCCAATGTTGAATAAAAAATTCCCAAATCCCTTTAGCCTTAGCAATTAATTAATGTAGCAAACAGTTCTTGTTCAACTGAATACTTATACATTCAGTTTGGAAATCCTAAGGTTAGTTATGAATTAGAATGGCCTCTTTAACTGTAACTGTACATTAAATTTATTTCTAACTATATAAATTCAACACTAAATATGTACATTAAATTTATTTCGAATTGTATAAATTCATCATTAAATTTATGTCCAAGTAATTACTTTATTTTGTTTTGCAGTTTTTTTTAGTTTTAATTTTTTTTACAGTTTTAGAAGGTTGACAGGGCCGAATACAACCTTGTATATGGACAGGGCTGTATTCGGCCCTGTCAACCATAAGAGGAGGTTGAAAGGGTCGAATACAGCCCTGTCCGTGTACATAGATGTATTCTCCCTTATCAAACTTAGGAGGACGTTGACAGGGCCGAATACAGACCTGACAACCTTAGCATTTTTTACCATCATTTGGCCATAAGTTCATTTGTCTACCAAGTTGATGTGTGCTCATAATAGTACTTGATTTAGTTTCATTAAATTGAATATATGGAAATCATTAAAAATATTTTTATTGATTGATTTTTTAATGCCAATTTATTATAATTGGCTAACATGTAATATACCAATTTGTTTTTCCAACTAAGTATATAAAATTTTTGCTAATAAATAAATCTCAGTTCTGAATGCAATATCACAATATCTATTTTCTTAGTATTATAATTTATTATATATTTTCCTAATGAAATATGACAATATCTATTTTCTTGGTATTATAATTTTCCCATGGGCACCTAACTCTTGATTTCTAGAATTTATGAATTTTTTTTTAAAGTTATAAATTATGTTATTATAATTTCCCCATGAGCACATAACTATTCAACCTTAGGAGGAGGTTCACAGGTTCAAATACGGCCTTGTTCCTGTACAGGGACATGCTCGAATTCAAGCATGTACTTGTACATGGACAGGGTTGTATTCATCCCTATCAACATCCTTTCTAAGTTCGTGGGTTCATTGCCAATGTTGAATACAAAATTCACAAATCCATTTAGGCTTAGAAATTAATTAATGTAGCAAACAATCCATGTTCAATTGAATACTTATACATTCAGTTTGGAAATCCTAAGGTTAGTTATGAATTATAATGGTCTCTTTCAGCGTAATTGTACATTAAATTTATTTCTAACTGTATAAATTCAGCATTAAATTTATTTCTAACTGTATAAATTCAACGTTAAATTTATATCCAGGTAATCAATTTAGTTTGTTTTGTAGTTTTTTTTAGTTTTAATTTGTCTTACAATTTTAGAAGGTTGACAGGGCCGAATAAGGCCCTTCACATGTACAAGGACATGCCTGAATTTGGGTCTCTCCCTGTATATGGACAGGGTTGTATTTGGCCCTGTCAACCTTACGAGGAGGTTTAGAGGGCTGAATATGGCCCCGTCCAGGTACAGGGACATGCCTGAATTTGAGCATGTCCCTGTACATGGACATGGATGTATTCTTCCATGTCAATGTTAGGAGGAGGTTGACAGGGCCGAATACAGACCTGTCCATGTACAAAGAGTCCCTGCTCAATTGAATACTTATACATTCATTTTGGAAATCCTAAGGTTAGTTATGAATTATAATGGATTCTTTAAGAATAATTGTACATTAAATTTATTTCGAACTGTATAAATTCAACATTAAATTTGTACATTAAATTTATTCCTAATTGTATAAGTTCAACATTAAATTTATTTCCAGGTAATTTGTTTAGTTTTCTTTTACAATTTTTTTTAATTTTAGCTTGTTTTACACTTTTAGAAGGTTGACGGTTGAAAGAGCCAAATACGGCCTTGTCCATGTATAGGTATAGGTCTGAATTCAAGCCTTTCCCTCTACATGGATAGGGTCGTGTTCAACCTTGTCAGCCTCCTTTCTAAGTTCATGGGTTAATTTCCAATGTTGAATACAAAATTACCAAATCCATTTAGGCTTCACAATTAATTAATGTAGCAAGCAATCCATGTTTAATTAAATACTTATACATTCAATTTGGAAATCCTAAGGTTGGTTATCAATTATAATGGCCTCTCTAAGCATAAGTGTACATTAAATTTATTTCTAATTGTATAAATTCAACATTAAATTTATTATGTATAAAGCAATGAGAGAATTATCAAGAAACCCATTCTCTAAAAGGAGGGAACACATTTTTTGTGAGTATTATAGGCTAAATCAATAAGAAAATTGTAGGAGTTACAGAGATAGAGAATTTGAGACTATATTTAATATAAGTAGAAAACATGCTCATGATCCTTTAAATAAGTTCCAAACAAGGTAGGAAAAAGTGTATATTTAGGAGAATGATCATGCTCGTTTTAATAAGTTACAAACAAAGTAGGACAAAGTGCAAATTTAGAAGAATGCTCATACTCCTTTAAATAAGTTCCAAACAAGGTAGGAAAATGTGTAGAGTAAGGAATTAAGGAATTAATTCCTTTGTTTTAAGATTTTATTTCTATGGTAGAATTGGGGCCTATCCCTTTGCAATGATAGGCTCAAATAAGGGCATGTCCCTGTGCATGGACATGGTCAAATTCGATCATGTCCATGCATAGGGACAACCTCTAATTTGACCTTGTCCATGCACAGAGATATGCCTGAATTTGGGTATGTCCATGTGCATGGACAAGGCCGAATAGGGCCGAGTTCTCACTTGTCCATGCACAACGACATACCCAAATTTGAGCATGTCCCTGTGCATGAACAAGGTTGAACTTGTCCTTGTCCATGCAGAGGGACAGGCCCAAATTTGGGCATGTCCCTGTGCATGGACAAAGTTGAATTCATCCCTTTCCATGTAACATCCCACTCTTATGCGTACTGAGAAGACTTATTATTTGAGGACACTTGCATGCAAGTGATCTGGGTCATTATACTATTGGATGTTTTGATTATGAATATGATATATTGTGGATTTGATGATATGTTATTTTTGTTGTATTTACATCGACATGTGCTATTGAATGAGTTGTTTTGAGTGTGCAGGACTCTAGACGTTAGAGGATGCCGAGGCATCGATGAAACTCCTTGGACTCTAGATCGAGTCGGGGATTGGAATGTTAGGGTTTGAATATTGTTGATATGACATATGTACATATGATTATATATTATAATGTTGACTATTATCGCTGACATATTTTGTTGATGGATGCAGGTTGACGATAGCTTGCCGACCACACTCACATTTGAAGTAAAGGGGTCATGCACGAAAACCACAAACGTTGAGGGAGAGGTGTGGCAGCAACCCTACCACAACCTACTAGCACTCTCGTCGTGGCTCATTCTGTAGGTTAACGATTACCTAGTTCGAGAGGTCCATGATGTCATAAAGGCATACTATGATAGTCGTTCATGATGATTCTAAGGGACATGCAATAAAACATGATCATTATTCCATAGAGGCCCTTAGTCTCCCACAAGATCACCTGATGAAGCATTGACTCCAGGGTTTTGTCGTCTACCAAATTCAGTCAAGAGGCGAGTAGAACCCTTGGAGTGCATAGTGCTTCTTGAAGGGAACGTTGTGCAAATAAAAGGAAAGAGGCGAGTGGCACCCTTGGAGCACGTAGTGCGTCCTGAAAGGCATGTTGCAATTTTAACTCGGGTAAGGTAATAAACATAGTACCTAGAAAACTATGCCTCCTTAGGACCCGGTTGGCCTTAAAATAGATGATGGTATGAGTAAATTTTAATGACTATCTTTTCCCTTAAAACCTATCACCCAACCCAGTGAAATTAAAACCTAGGTCTAAGTAGAACATGTGAACAAAGAAAAACTAAATAGACATGTAACAAGAAGGGGGGTAAGAAATTCAAACATTATTTATTAAAGTAAAAATTATAATGGAGGATTAAATTTATTTAAAGGGTAAATAGTTGTTTTTGTCTAAACTTGCTAATTCTGAACTTAGTTAAAAAGAAAAGGGGAAACTTAAAGAGAAAGGGGAATGTCTAACTTAGTAGGGAATCTAGCCTTTGGAACTTTCTATTTGTGAACTCAACTAGGCTTTAAGTAAGGCATAAGTCATTTAAGAAATGTAAGGGAATAAAGGGACGTTGAGGAACGTTTTTAGGAACGCTTTTAGGTGGGTGAGAGAAATATGCAAATTTAATTAATTAATAAATTGATTTTTTGGTGCAACCAAGGGACCGAGTGACATGTGTACGGAGGAGGTTTTTCCTAATTAATTTAATAAAAAATAATCTAATGAGGTTTTGGAAAAATAATCATTAAGAAAAATCTATAAAAAGGATTCAAAGGAGGAGTATGGATCACGTCTGGTTTGCATAAGGTTACGCTGTCGGAATTTTATCTTGACTGAATTTCTGTTGTGGGAGTTGGGATACCCAGCTCGAGTAATGAGTGGCAGTTCAACCTTGCGAGGCAAGCTGGGAGTAGGATTCTCTAGTATTGTGTGCATGGCCTCTTTGCGGCTTAAGGGGCTCAGGGGGAAGAAGATTAACCCTGGCATTGGCTGGTAGGTACCGATGAGGTCTCAGCGGTTGGAAAGTCGGAGTTGGACGGAGCAGGAGCATGGGACAACCACTTTCAGATTCTTCTTCATGGGATTACAACATTCTCGTCGTAAAATTGTGTATTGGTAATTATGTTAGAATATATATGGACTCAACCTGGTTGTAATTGTGATGGCTTCTCTAATTTAGCGCTGTCAATTTTTGATGTTGTGTAAATTTGTTTAATCGATGGTGGTACTTCATATTATAATGCTAGAGTTGGACGGTGTTTAAATCAGTTTTTTACGCTTGTCGAGTTTATACAGAATTGATTAGTGCTAAGCAATTATTTTCACCTACCGATGTTTTCATTATTAAGGAAAAAATTGTAACCACAGTTTTATTTTAAAGAGAAATTTGTGCGCGTTGTTTTATTTTTAAGGATTAATTTGTGATCGATATTTTCATCATTATGGAACAATGGGTAACCATCGTTTTATTTCAAGGAGCAATCTGTGCGCGTTGTTTTTATTTTAAGGATTAATCTATTATTGTAGTTCTCACTTGAAGGAACAATTTATAACCGCAGTTTTATTTAAGTAGAAGTCTATGCGCGTTGTTTCCAATTAAATATTAATCTATGATCGTTGTTTTCATTCTAAGAAACTTTGGTGATCGTTGTTTTTTTTTTAAATTCAAGAAAATTCTGTAATCGATATTGTTATTTTAAAGGAGAAAATTGTGATCACTGCGTTAACCCTTGTTCCCTACTGAGCGAGACCCGCGAGACCCCGTGCGCTGAGTAAAGGCTTTAGATCTGAGTTTTATTTTCCCCTTGCTAGGCATTCCTTCTGGAAACTTTTTCCCTCGCTTCCTTATGCTCCGCTCATGCATTTACAGAACCCTCATTTCCCCCCCCTAGCTGACCCTTTCGTTCTCCCTTTTCAGGCTCTAATCGTGTATGGATTCTGAGATTCTAGGTCGAGATCCATTCTGCATGATCCCTTCAGGCTGCTCCTGTGGTAGTGGTTGGGCTCTTGGTCGTTGGGCTTGGGTGTTGATCCCTGGCGTTGAAGAAGTCTTCACACTTCGTGCCACGTTTGGGCTTGGCACTCGGGCATTGTAAGGAATCGAAAAACCGGTGCGTTGTAACCTGTTTTCCCCCTTGACACCTCAGATGTCTTCCTCCTTGTCTTCTTCCTTACCTTGCTCTCTCATGGGATCTCCCTTAACGCCTTCTGTATTGTTTCCTCGGGACACGGCTGGAGGCAACACTCACTTCCGTCGCGCGCAGCTTGGGATGGCGCCCGGAACCCAGCGCGGGCCTCCATCCATGGCGTAGTGCTTATTCTTACCCACGCGTCCCCACACCTGCTCCACATGCTTTCCCTTCCTACGATTCGACCGTTGTTCCTATGCGTGGTGTCGGTCTCTCCTCAACGGATTTGGTGGATGGGTTATTCGTTGCTCCCTCTTTCCTGAGTTTTAATGCATGTGGGAGGGAATATCTCCAGTTGTTGGACCATATGCACTACCGATTCCAATTCACAACGTCTTCGAGTCTTTTAACCACTATGGTTCCGAGTTAAAAGCTACGACTTAGTTCCAATCATTTTTAACCAAATATTTTCCCTTCCCATTAAATGCTTTAACCATCATGCGTTATTGTTTAATGTTATCTCAGGATGTGCGCAGTTCATATTTACTAATTAGCTTTGGATTTAGTTAAATTCAAGAATTTATTTTCAGATAATTTTTAACCCATATTTTTGTGCGGCTGGATTTACCTGACAACCGATTTCCCTTGAGTTGAACTCCCAAATTCATATGCTTACCAGTTATAAACTTTAATTCTGGTTGCAGTTAAGACCCGAGACTGTTGGAGGTTACCCTTCGATTTAGATAAACACAGTTATGTTTCCAATTTTCACTCGAAATTCTATTTGCCATTAAAGGAATGAACTGCCACGATAGCTAACCTTCGGAAAGTTTTTAGAGACCAATTTATTTCCTAATTACACTTGAATTGATCTAAAGGTGTAGATGGATGATGATTTAGACCTTTAATCTTGTAGGTTGAATAGCTCATAATTTTAATACAACTTAGGTTTTACTTTACTTCAACTTTTAGAAGGTAAAAATTGTTATCTTGAGCTTGGTTTAAGAAAGGAACTCTAAGTTATAGAAGGAGTTATACTTGGATGGAATACATGGGTAGGAAGGGTTCATGCCTGAGTACGATTGGAGTCTTCTCATGGTTTAGTCTGGCCTTGTTTTTAATATTTATTAAATGAAATAGAAGTTTTACATGCTTGGGTTATGGTCCTTAATTTTTTTAATTGAACATAGAAGTTAAGAGAATTGTAGTTGAGTGTTGGATTTATAAAGCCCTTGAATGGACATGTATAAATGTCACTGGATGTTTTTATTTATTTATTAGATTGTGGATGATTATGATATACCTAGAACCGTCTTCATATGGTAAAATTCAGTTTATGATTTTAAGTGATTCAAATGCTAGCGCGCATAAAAACTTACTTGTATGCAAAATAGTCTAGATTTTAGTTGAGTTATTTGATGTCCTTAGTTGTTGATTAATAGGATTTATTTTAGTTATCTCTCGTGCACGTGAAGTGTAAGGTATTGAAGGAAGTAAGGTAATGTGGGGACTTCCCTACTGGCGCGCTTTGAGGGTCAGTAGAATGTAGGAGTGTTGAATTTTATTTTTGCACCTTGAATGATGTGATGTGTGTTTAATTGAGTTGCAGACTCTCTTGTGCCATGAAAATAGTGTGATGGTGATTGGGTGCGTAACTTGGACTTCTTCCGCCTAGTAGATAGAATGATGATTTAATTGTGTTCTAAGGCGCCAATAAACATTGATGATGCTGGACTAATTTAGAAGTAGATTATTGATGCATGATTTTCAATGGTAATGATCACCCTCACCCCTCGTTAGTTGATTTTAGGATTGACGACTTGAACTTTTAGTTTGTCATGGATTTAGTTGTTTTATTATGTGTTTGAGTAAATTATTGTAAATTGATTCAATCTTCATGATGTGCTAACATGCTATGCTTTTATGTTATATGATGCATTAAATTCATTCTTATGACTTTGTCGAGACGTGTGTCTTGTATTGTCTTATTTACAAAAAAAAAAATTGTTGTGGCACATCACTTGTTGTTGTAACCAGGTATGTTACATATGGTATCAGAGTCAGTTGGGTCTGTGACTTGAGTTCACTACGACGCCCATTGATTCGATACTTGATTATAAAATGTTGCTAATTAAATTTATTTGTATTCGTGCAGGTAATCATGGTCAAAGGACATCGTGGAGGCAGACGACGGGGTGCTATGGGAGGAGGCACAGCATCCCCACTAGCATCGATCCTCAAGGGGTCTAACCCCCGGGGAGACGAACATGTTATTGGGAAGGAACATATAGATGTGGGTAATGTGGTTGGGTTGATGAGGTCCTTTCAGCGAATGTCTGAGGCACTGATCGACCATTTGGATAGAGATGAGGCCAGGGCGTAGACACCTCCTGAGGGTTCACCACGTGCTCTAATCGGTACTGGTAGAATTCACCGTGAACTCGAGAAGGTCAAATTTCCTGAGTTCTTTGGTGCCCCGGATGGCGCATGTGCCAAGGCCTGGTTGGAGAATATGGTGATGTGCTTTTCACTTCACGACTATACCTCCAACATGAAGGTCCACATGACAGTATTTCAACTGAAAGGGAGCGCTCTTCTATGGTGGAAGACGTTCCTGCCGCAATTAAACATGGTCATCGAAGACGTGTCATGGGAATTGTTCAAGGAACGGTTACGAGAGAGGTATCTATCTAAGGAATTCATTGAGAGTCATCTCAACGAGTTCAACGCCTTGCGATAGGGATACCGTACGATGCCCGAGTACAAGGCCCATTGTATGGAGCTACTTCAGTATGATCTGCACCTGAATATTGAGAAAATTAAGGTCAACAAGTTCATGTTTGGCCTTAATGTCAACATTCGTTCAAAGGTGAGGATTTTGATGCCTCAAACCTTGCATGATGTTGTCCAGAAGGTCCTCATAACAGAGGAGGATCTTATTAGCGAGGGTTAGATCAGGACTCCAATGAGACCAACGGGACAGGTGTCATCTGGTGTGCAACAACATCAGACACCAGCTAGACATTCACCAGGATATTGTGGCATCTAGAGAAGACCCACTTCCACTACACTTCGGCGACCAATACCTCAGTAGTGGACTCCTTACCAAGGACCACAACACCAACAACAACGTTGACGACAACAACAATATTTTAGGCCTATTCAGTAGAACAGACCAGGGTTCCAGACCGATGGGTCGTCATCTTCTACTTTAGGTACCAGAAGTACTGCATCGAAGAAAGGGTGTTGGACATGTGGAGAACCACATTACCAACATGACTTACCAGTTGAGAGGACCATAGCATCTATATGAGTGGGAACCACTACCGTGGAAGATTTGGGCAAAGCCCATCAGATTCATGCAGTGGTGAATAACCGATAGGAAGAGCACCATTCTATGGTGCTCGAGACGTCAGGTATTATTGTTGACGATACCCTTAGCATTTTGATAGATCCAAGTGCTACAAACAGTTTTATTTCTTTTGCAGTGCTCAAAAGAATTAAGGTAAAGGAGGTTGAACAAGACGATTTTAGATTTTTAGAAATGTATTCGGGAGCCAAACAAAAGGCTGGAGGGAAGGTTACGAGCTGTAGCCTTAACCTAGAATATTTTGTCACAAGGGCCAACTTGTACATCACGATCTTAGGTTCTTATGACGTTGTGATCGATATTGATTGGTTGGAATCGCATGAGACGATACTCAATTGTAAGAAAAAATGGTTGAGCTTTGTCGATGATGAGGGACAGAGATGCATGGTTATAGGTCAAAACCAGGGAGTTTCCCTGAGGTTCATCTCTTCCTTGCAGCTACGGAAGAGCATGCACAAGGGATACAATTTATATGCGATCCTTGCGTTAAACGAAAAGGGCATGGTGAAAGGCCTAGAAAACCTTGCGGTAGTGCTAGATTTTGCAGATGTCTTCCCAGAGGAGTTTCTAGGATTGCCTCCTAAGAGGGAATTGGAATTTACCATCGACCTAAAAAAAAGAACTGAACCGATAACAAGAATTCCTTATCGTATGTCGACCCCAGAGTTACAGGAGTTGAAAATGCAATTGAAGGAGTTGTTGGGCCTAGGACTTATACGTCCAAGTGTGTCACCATGGGGTGTGCCTGTTATCTTCATATGGAAGAAGGATGAGTCGTTGAGACTCTGCATTGACTATCGTCAATTGAACAAGGAAATGATCAAGAATCACTATCCATTGCCAAGGATTGATGATCTGTTTGATCAGATGAAAGGTGCGATGATGTTTTCAAAGATCAACTTGAGATCAAGATATCTCCAGTTACAGATCAAGGAGGATGACATCCCTAAGACCGCCTTTAAGATGAGGTTTGGACATTATGATTTTACTATTTTACCATTTGGACTGACAAACGCCCCAGGGGTATTTATGAGTTTGATGAACAGGGTGTTCCATGAATACTTAGACTAGTTCATCTAAGTATTCATTGATGATATTTTGATTTACTCTCAGACGATGGAGGATCATGACGAGCACTTGTACATGGTACTATAGTGTCTACTAGAGAAAAAATTGTTTGGGAAGCTATCTAAATGCTCATTTTATCAATCAAAGATTCACTACTTAGGGCATGTCATCTCCGGTGAAGGTATCATTGTGGATCTAGAAAAGGTCGAGGCTATCATGAATAGACTGCACTAACGAATGTCCCCAAAGTGCATAGCTTCATGGGTTTAGTGGGATACTATCGACGGTTCATCAAGGGTTTTTGAAGATAGCAAATCCGATCATGGAATTGCTGAAGAAGAATAAGAAGTTTGTTTGGACCGAGAAATAAATAGAGGCATAAACACCGATACTAAAGGTCCTTGACATGGACGTGGACTTCTTGGTATGCATTGATGCATCCAAGGAAGGCTAAGGTGGAGTCATTATGCAAGATGATCGAGTGATCACTTACATCTCGAGAAAGTTGAGAAGGCATGAGGAGAACTATGTGACACACGATTTGGAGTTGCTAGCCATTGTTTATGCCTTGATATTTTGGAGACACTACCTTATTGGACGAAAATTCAAAATAAAAATGGACCATTGTGGTCTACAACACATCTTTACACAAAGCAAGTTGAACGCACGACAACGACATTGGTCAGAATTTCTTAGCGAGTATGATTTCAAGATTACTTACATAAAAGGAATAGTGAACAGAGTGGTTGATGCGTTGAGTTAGAGACCATGCATATTTTCAGTGATTCTTTTTCAAACGAATCTATGTGAAAAGATTCTAACTTTAAAGTGCGGAGGTGACTGGTACAAAGAGGTCAAGCATTTTATCGGACAAAACACAATGATGGTACCAAAATTTGAGGGTTTTACGGTGGACAATGACGGATTATTGAGATTTAAAAATTGAATTTACGTACCACCCAACGATGAGTTGAGGAGTTTGATCATAAACGAGGCTCATAGAGTAGTGTACATGTCTCACCCAAGAGTCACAAAGATGAGGGCATACCTTAAACCCTTATTCTTTTGGAACGGAATGAAGGAAGACATAGTCAACTATGTGGAAATATGTCTAGAATGTCAGTAGGTGAAGGATGAACATAGAAATCCAACAGGATTACTACAACCACATGCTATTCCAGAATCAAAATGGGAGGTTATTTTGATGGATTTCATTGTTGGATTGCCACTGAAGGCAAGGAAACACGACTCAATTTATGTGGTAGTCAACACTCTGATGAAGAGTGTTCATTTTATTCCTATGCATACAATGTATCAGGCACTTGACATAGCTATATTTTTCATCAGCGAGATAGTGAGGTTGCATGGCGTGCCTAAGAGGATTATATTCGATCGAGGATCGATGTTTACAGGATGATTTTGGACTAGTTTGCAAGAGGCGTTGGGAACCCAACTTAACTTTAGTACCGCATATCACCCAGAGACAAACAAGAAAACCTAAATAAAAAACCAAATCTTGGAGGATATGTTGCATATGTACGTGATGGACCAACAGAAGCACTGAAAATATTTCTTGCCACTGGTAGAGTTTGCATACAACAACAATTATCAAGGCACCATTAAGATGGCACCATTCGAGTTTCTTTATGGGTGACCGTGTCAGATTCCTTTGAATTGGGATCGGCTTGAGGATAGGGTCCTGGTGGGGCTAGAATCGATCCAAGAAATGGAAGATAAAATGCATACAATAAGACAAAGGATCAAGGAAGCACATGATCGACAAAAGATTTATGTCGATGCGTGTCATGTCGACCATACTTATGAAGTTGGTGATTGAGTCTTCTTGCAGGTGAAACCACACAAGAGTTTGATCAAGTTTGGAAAGGGAGCTAAACTCTCTCCTAGGTTCATGGGACCCTTCAAGGTTGTGGAAAGGAAGGGGCCCATGGCCTATCGACTAGCCTTGCCTGATTCTTTGAGGCGTATGCACGATTTTTTTCACTTATCTATTTTGAGACATTATGTTAGTGATCCTACACATGTTATTGACATGAGTTCCTTGCAGGTATCGGATGAGGGTTCTCTTATGGTGGAGCCAATCCGTATCCTAGACCATTGCATTCGACAACTAAAACGTCGAACAGTAGATTAGGTCAAGGTCCAGTGGGACAACTATAGTCCACAATTGGTGACTTGAGAGGATGCATATGATATGCATCAGCAGTTTCCATTTTTGTTTGATAGCTAGACATATGATACTATGATACACTTTATTTCGGCACTTACATACTGTGAAACTTTAGGACAAAGTTTAAAACAAGAGGGGCTATATGTAACATCCCACCCTTGCGCGCACTGAGTGAACTTATTCTTTGAGGACACTTGCGTGCAAGTGATCCGGGTCATTATACTATTGGATGTTTTGATTATGATTATGAGATATTGTGGATTTGATGATATGTTATTTTTGTTGTATTTACATCAACAGGTGTTATTGACTGGGTTCTCCTGAGTGTGCAGGATTCTGGACGTTAGAGGATATTGAGGCATCGATGACACTCCTTGGACTCTAGGCCGAGTTAGGGAGTGAACTGTTAGGGTTTGAATGTTATTGATATGAAATATGTACATATGAGTAGATATTATGATGTTGATTTTTATCACTGACATATTTCGTTGATGGATGCATGATGACTATAGCTTGCTGACCAGACTCACATTTGGAGGAAACAGGTCATGCACAACAACCGAAGACATTGAGGGAGAGGTGTGGTAGCATCCCTGTTGCATCCTACTAGCACTCTCATCATGGCTCAAACTATAGATTAATGATTACATAGTTCGATAGGTCCATGATGTCATGAAGGAAGAGTGTGATAGTTGCTCATGATGATTCTAAGGGGAGTGCATTAAGGCAGGGTCCTTATTCCTTAGAGGCACTTACTCTCCCAAAATATCACTTGACAAAGTATTGACTCCAGGGGTTTTACGTCTACCAAATTCAGTTAAGAGGCGAGTGGCACCCTTGGAGCACATAGTGCATCTTGAAGGGCACGTCGCTCAAATAAAATGGAAAGAGGCGAGTGGCGCCCTTGGAGAACGTAGTGCATCCTGAAGGGCACATCGTGGTTTTATCTCGAGTAAGTTAATAAACCTAGTACCTAGAAAACTATGCCTCCTTAGGACTTGATCAGCTTTAAAATCGATGACGGTATGAGTAAAGTTTAATGAATAATTGTTCCCTTAAAAAATTTCGCCCAACCTAGGGAAATTAAAACCTAGATCTAAGTAGAACATGTGAACAAAGAAAAACTAAATAGACATGTAATAAGAAGGGGGGTAATAAATTCAAACATTATTTATTAAAGTAAAAATTATAACGGAGGATTAAATTTATTAAATGGGTAAATGGTTGTTTTTGACTAAACTTGCTAATTCTGAACTTAGTTAAAAAGAAAGGGGAAACTTAAAGAGAAAGGGGAATGTCTAACTTAGCAGGGAATCTAGCCTTTGGAACTTTTTATTTGTGAACTCAACTAGGCTTTAAGTAAGGCATAATTCATTTAAGGAATGTGAGGGAATAAAGGGACGTCGAGGAGCGTTTTTAGAAAGGATTTTAGGTGGGCGATGGAAATAGGTAAATTTAATAAATAAACTACAAATAAATTGATTTTGTAGTGCAACCAAGGGATCAGGTGACATGTGTACGGGGGAGGTTTGTCCTAATTAATTTAATAAAAATAATATAATGAGGGTTTGGGAAACTAATCACTAAGAAAACTCTATAAAAAGGATGGCAGAGGAGGAGTATGGATCACGTCTGGTTTGCGTAAAGTTACGCTGCCAAAATTTTATCTTGATTGAATTTCTCTTGTAGGAGTTGGGATACCCAGCTCAGGTAATGAGTGGTAGCTCGACCTTGCGAGGTGATCTGGGAGCTAGCATTCTCTGGTATTGTGTGTGGACCCTTTGTGGCTCTGGGGGCTCGGGGGGAAAAAGAGTACCCCTAGTGTTGGATGGGAGGTACCAGTGAGATCTCAGCGGTTGGCAAGCCGGAGTTGGATGAAGCGCAAGCGTGGGACAACCACTTCAGATCCTTCGTCGTCAGATTCCGATATTCTCATCGTAAAATTTTGTATTGGTAATTATGTTAGAATGTATATGGACTCAACCTAGTTGTAATTGTGATGGTTTCTCTAATTTAGCGCTGGCAAGTTTTGATGTTGTGTAAATTTGTTTAGTCCATGGAGGTCCTTCATATTAGAATGCTAGAGTTGGACGGGGTTTAAATCATTGTTTTACACTTGCTAGGTTTATACATAATTGATCACTAATAAGCAATTGTTTTCACCTGCCGATGTTTTCATTATTAACTAAAAATTGTAACCGTAATTTTATTTTAAAGAGCAATCTGTGCGCACTGTTTCATTATTTTCATCATTAAGGAACAATTGGTAACCGCAATTTTATTTCTAGGAGCAATTTGTGCACGTTGTTTTTATTTTAAGGATTAATCTGTGATTGTTGTTCTCACTTGAAGGAACTATTTGTAACCGTTGTTTCATTTAAGGAGCTATCTGTGCGCATTGTTTCCATTTAAAGATTAATCTATGATCCTTGTTTTCATTCTAAGGAACTCTAGTGATCGTTATTTTTTTTTAAATTCAAGAACAATCTGTAATTGATATTGTTATGTTAAAGGATAAAACTGTGATCACTGCGTTAACCCTTGTTCCCTACTGAGAGAGACCCCATGCGCTAAGTCGAGGCTTTGGATCTGAGTTTTATTTTCCCCCTTGCCAGGCATTCCTTCTGGAAACTTTTCCCTCTCTTCCTTACACTCCACTCATGCATTTCCATAACCCTCCCTTTCTCCACCTAGCTGACCCTTTGGTTCTCCCTTTTCGGGCTGTAATCGTGTATGGATTCTGAGATTCCTGTTCGAGATCCATTCTGCATGATCCCTTCATCCTCCTCTTGTGGTCATGGTTGGGCTTGGGTGTTGAGTCCTTTCATCGAAGAAGTCTTCACACTTCGTGCCACGTTTGGACTTGGCACCTGGGAATTGTAAGCAATATAAAAATCGGCGTGTTGGGACTTGAGTTCCTCCTTGACACCTCAGATGTCTTCTTCCTTATCTTTCTCTGTCATGGGATCTCCCTTAATGCCTGGTGTATTGTTGCCTCAGGACACGGCTGGAGGCAACCCTCCCTTCCGTCGCGCTCATCTTGGGATGGTGCACGGAACCCAACACGAGCCTCCATCCATGGCGTAGCGCTCAGTATTACCCACGCGGCCCCACACCTCCTCTTCTGGAGCTCCGAGTGCTTTCCCTTCCCGCGAGTCGACCGTTGTTCCTTTGTGTGGTGTCAGTCTCTCCTCAGTGGATTCAGTGGATGGGTGATTCGTTGCTACCTCTTTCATGAGTTTTAATGCATGTGGGGGGAATATCTCCAGCTTTTGGACCGGATGCACTACCAATTCCAATTCATAACGTCTCCGAGTCTTTTAACCACTGTGGTAAAATTAAATTAAATAATTTTTTATCAAATGTGCACGTGAAATAACTAAAAAGGTATGACTTAGTTACAATCCTTTTTAACCAAAGATTTTCCCTTCCCATTAAATGCTTTAACCATCATGCATTATTGTTTAATTTTATATCGGTATTTTTGCAGATCAGATTTACTAATTAGCTTTGGATTCAGTTAAAATCAATAATTTATTTTCAGTTAATTTTTAACCCAGATTTCTGTGTGGCTGGATTTACCGGACATCCGATTTCCCTTGAGTATAACTCCCAAATTCTTATGCTTACCAGTTATAAACTTTAATTATGGTTGCAGTTAATACCCAAGACTGTTAGAGGTTACCCTTTGATTTAGATAAACACAGTTCTGTTTCCAGTTTTCGCTCGAAATTATATTTTCCATTAAAGGAACAAACTGCCACGATAGCTAACCTTCGGAAAGTTTTGCGCGGCCAATTCATTTCCTAATTACACTTGATTTGATCTAAAGGTGTAGATGGACAATTATTTAGACCTTTAATCTTCCGGGCCAAATGCTCATAATTTTAATACAACTTAGGTTTTACTTTACTTTAACTTTTAATCTTGAGCTTGGTTTAAGAAATGAACTCTAAGTTCTAGAAAAAGTTATCCTTGGATGGAATACACGGGTAGGAAGGATTCATGCCTCAGTATGATTGGAGTCTTCTCCTGGTTTAGTCCGTCCTTGTTTTTAATGTTTATTAAATGAAATAGAATTTTTACATTCTTGGGTGATGGCCTTTTTTTTTTAATTGAACTGAGAAGTTAAGAGAATTGTAGTTGAGTGTTGGATTTATAAAGCCCTTCAATGGATAGATATAAATGTCACTGGATGTTTTTATTTATTTATTATATTGTGGATGATTATGATATGCCTGAAACAATCTTCATATGGTAAAAGTTGGTTTATGATTTTAAGTGATTCAAATGCTAGCGTGCATAAAAACTTTCTTGTATGCAGGATAGTCTAGATTTTAGTTGAGTTATTTAATTCCCTTAGTTGTTGATTAATGTGTTTTATTTCAGTTATCTCTTGCATGCGTGAAGTGTAAGGTATTAAAGGAAGTAGGGTAATGTGGGGACTTCCCTGTTGGCGCGTGTTAAGGGTCACTAGAGTGTAGGAGTGTCGAATTTTATTTTTGCGCCTTAGAATGATATAATGTGTGTTTAATCGAGTTACAAACTAACTTGCGCCATGAAAATAGTGTGATGGTGATTGGGTGCGTAACTTGGACTTATTTTTCCTGGTAGATAGAATGATGATTTAATTGTGTTCTAAGGCGCCAATAAACATGGATGATGTTGGACTGATTTAGAAATATATTGTTGATGCATGATTGTCAACGATAATGATCACCCTCACCCCTCGTTAGTTGATGTTAGGATTGATGGCTTGAAGTTTTAGTTGGTGGCGGATTTATTCATTTTGTCATGCCCCTGAGTAAATTATTGTAAATTGCTTCAAGCTTCATGAAGCAATAACATGTTATGCTTTTATTTTATATGTTCTGTTAAATTCATTCTTATGACTTCGTCAAGATGTGTGGCTTGTATTGTCTTCTTTACAAAAAAATAAAAATTCTTGTGGCACATCGCTTGTTGTCATAACCAGGGATGTTACATAGGGAAACTTTGCATAGTGATCTATCACCCTCAATTTTTTTCATACACTAGATTAAATTTAATTTAATGCATGCTAGAAATTACAATTTAGATTTATGTTTGTAATTTTTTGCATTTTCAACATTCAATTACTTTAGAAATTAATTTAGTGTAGAAAATTCCATTTCTAGATTTGTTTTGAGTCTAAAAAATGTCATTTTCCATTCCAAGTAGACTCATTATTTAGTTTTTCTGTACTTTGGAAATTGATTTCGATTTTTATTTTACATTTTATGAATACTCCAGATTAAATTAAATTTAATGCATACTGGAAATTACAATTTAGATTTTTGTTTGTAATTTTGTGCATTTTCAACATTAAATTACTTTAGAAAATAATTTAGTGTAGAAAATTTCATTTCTAGATTTTTTTTTAGTCTAAAAAATGTCATTTTCCATTCCATGTAGACCCATTTACTTAGTTTTTGTGTACTTTGGAAATTGATTTCAATTTTTGTTTTACATTTTATGAATTGATATCACTAGATATAAGTCAAAAATTTACATTTCTAGATAACGTTTGAGTCTGAAAAATAAATTTTCAAATCTTACTTTAAGCTCATTTCATAGACATGTTGCATTCTATAAAAAATTCTATTGAATTCCTTTATAAATTTATGCATTTTTCACTCATATTTGATGCATAAAATTTATATTTCAAATTGTATTTGTGCATTTAAATTTGAATTCCATACTTTAAATTTGCTTAAATTTCATTCTTTCTTTGCAAATCTGAATGTAACTTATTTCACACATCACATAAATTCAATTATGAAAACTCTGATTATTGTGGGTTTTTGGTTTTTGGTTTATTTTGTTTCTTGGTTAAGTACCAAGTTGAAATAATTTGTGACCCTTTTCTCTCTCGGGATGGTGCATGAGACATAGGATTAGTTAAGAAGGGCATGATCATATTATTGGTCTTCCTTGTATGATGGGATGGTAAAATATTATCAGTTAATATCATGAGAATCATGTGGACATTCTGTCATTAAAGAATAACTTAATTGTTGACTTTGTCTTGAAATCACCCTTGCTTGAGTTACGCCCCCCTTAATTGTTGTGTGGGTTTTTGGTTTTGTTCTTTGCTTTTACCTAAAGAAAGTTAGCTTCCTAGAATTTGAAAGAATTTAATTGTTGAATTTGTTTTGAAACCACCCTTGCTGGAGCTACACCCTCTTTAATTTTTGTGTGAGTTTCTGTTTTTGTTCTTTGCTTCTTCCTAAAGAAAGTTAGTTTCCTTGACTTTGGATCCTCTCTCTTGACTTTTTTTTTTCTTTTTGATTTTTATGATTTAACAATTAATATTTTATGTTATAAAATATTATTTGTTTAAATTATTTAATTATTTAATTGAGTGGCTCTGACCCCTCTAGGATAGGTCTTCTTGGTGTATTGAGCCATCGTGGGATAACCTATCCAACCTCTTATTATCGTTGACCCCTAAGGTTCTTTTCCATATTGTTGCATATATCTTCATGGTTGTTGTTTGGGGATTCTCGTTCTCCTTACTGGTGTCACCCTCCTTATTTTGTTGTTGGTGTATCCCTCCTCATCTCCTTCCTAATGCAACCATGTGTATGTTGTCATTCTGTTCTATTGCTAGTACCACATGTGTATGTTGTTGTTTAGTCTATTGATATTTTACACTAAATGTTCTTCTTGGAAATTTGTTCCAAGTGTCATGATGAGATATGCCCTGAGGGTTTGATCAATGATCCCTTGATGCTTTTTCTGAGCATATATCTAAGAGGATAGCAACAATATATCATTTAATTGTTTTTATTGTTTTATTTTTAAGTAAATGTTTTGTCAGTGATTGTTTTTAAACTTACTAGATTATGGATCAGAAGTTTTAATGTATTGTTGACTGCAATATTTTTTTTTTTTTGTTAATTTGTGCGGGACCTGTTGGCTACGCGATTAACCTGTGGCTTGAGAAACCGCGACTCAGGGGCATCTAAGCTGTCAAAATCACCCAGGAATCGCACCCAACCTGAGCCACACCAACCCTTAACATGGTTGGATTTTTTGTCCCCGCAGGTTTTGAACCGGTGACTTTAACATCACGGAGTGGCTTAACAACACACTTCGTCACCGACTGTCCTACACCTCAGGCACATTGCTGACTGCAATATAAAAGTAACTAATGTTTATAAATTAAAATAAATATTTCTTTTTTAGTTATCTATATTTTTTTCCCTTAAATTTTAACATGTTACACATAGATTACCTTAAAAATTACCTTCTACTATTTACACAGATATAGATGATCTTCTACATGTCACATTTGTTTTATATCTAAATATTTTCATGTTCATTATATATAGCATCATAGTAAAAAATATAGTTGTTCTAGTTTTTTCAATATATGTATGTGATTCTTTGAAGTTTTTATAAATGCTTAAATCCTTGTGTTATAAATTTAATATTTCCATTTAATGTTTCTATAACTTATGAACCTTCATATTCATGAATTTTCAAAGGATATATATTGAGTCAAGATGTTGAGACATGAGTCACCAAACATTCCTCACAAACTCTCTAGGATATCCCATGAAGGTATAAGAGGAACCCCTTCTTTGACTGTGACTTTGAGTGGCAAACGAGAATCTATGCAAAGGAGGAGATTATCAAATGAATATGTGAATAGATCATCTCGAGAATGTGCTCAAAATAGTGCTATGGATGCAATTTTCTTAGATAGGTTGCACATTAATACTCCAACACTAGAGAATGTAGGGAATACATGAGGACAAGAAAATATGTTTGGTAATTTTTTTTGATTTTGTATTTTCGTGTATATATTTTATATATGTTTTTCTTTTAATTTTCTTATGTTAAATTATGTTGTTGTTAAATGTTGTAATTAATTTCAAATGTGTATGTGTAGATAATGAATTTAATGGGAGGGAAGATAATGAAAGAGAGAGTGGGTATCATGAAGATTCTAATGTTGTTGAAGAGGGTAAAGGTGGATTTAGGAGGCGTTATCAAGAAACAAAAGATTACATGCCTACGTCCACCTATCCTTCGTATGTTGGTGATGAGCTTCCTTGGGAAGAGATTATTGAAGCAATGACCCTCGAGCGATGCTAAGGTGTCAAAAGAAGGTTGAAAAATGATTTGAGGAGCTTGGATCTCCCTCGAGAGAGTAAATAAAGATTGGAGATTGTTTTGCATTCATTGCAAAAATTTATGGATGCATATAAAAAGATGGGGCCAACGACTAATAGTTTCATCGATTTGATGAGTAGACGAAATTCATAGGTGATTGGCCCTGATAAATGAGACGTAGTAAAAAGTAGAGTTTCAAAATAAAATGCAATTTCTATGTTCAATTTCAAAGATGGACGAAAGAAAAAGATGTTGAAGGTGCAATATTTTAATCACCCCAACATAGTAGGACATCTTTATAATAGATTTTTGGCAGCATATGGGAAGTTTCCGTGGAATGATGAGGTTCCACATTACTTTGCTAGACAATTTTATGTATATTTTTTCATGGAAATTCACCCTGATTATACTAGCCTACTGTCCAATTATTATGGGGTTGGTAAAGGATGGGCATATGATTATAAAGGGGCATATTGAAATGGAACATTGCAGAGGCCTCCGCAACCTTTCATATCTCATCCAACATGGGAATTTATGTAACACCCCGCTCTGGCGTACTGAGCGAACTTATTCTTAGAGGACACTTGCTCACAAGTGATCCAAATTTTTATGCTATTAAAATATTTAATTTTGATTATGAGGCATTATGGGTTGATGACATGGTTTAATTGAATTGACATAGATAGGTGCTATTGACTCGGTTTTACTAAGTGTGCAGGATTTTGGACCTCAAGGATGCTGAGGCATTAATGGAACCCCTTGGACTTTTGATTGATTCGGGGAGTGTACCATTGGGGTTTGATTGTTTTCTGTGATTTTAGTGCTTTTGATTAGATGATATAATATGGATATATTCTGACATGATTCGTTGATGATGGAGGCTGACAATAGCTTGCCGACCAGACTCACATGTGGAGTAAAGTGGTCATGAATGACTACCAGATATGTTGAGGGAGAGGTGTGGACAACAACCCTACCATAGCCTACTAGCACTCTCGCCGTGGCTCGAACTGTAGGTTAACGATTACCTAGTTTGAGAGGACCCACAATGTCGTGAGGGCAGACTGCGATAGTCGCTTATGATGATTCTAAGGGGTGCACAATAAGGTAGGGGCCTTATTCCTTAGAGGCCCTTAGTCTCCCATAAGTTCACCTGGCGGAGTGTTGACTCCAGGGGTTATTGATGTCTACCAAGTCAATCAAGAGGCGAGTGGCACCATTGGAGCGTCCTAAAGGGTATGTCGCGCAAGGGAACATATGAGGTGAGTGGTACCCTTGGAGCACCTAGTGCGTCCTGAAGGGCACGTCGCGTTATTGATGATAGAGGAATGAAACTAGATGGCCTTAGGATGAATAACATGTTAAGCATATTTAAAACAATTTCCCTAATTAAATGTCACCCAGCACAAATTTAAGGTCTAAGTGTAAATTACGCTAATGGTAAAATTTTGTCTTCTATAAAAAAAAAAATAATAATAATAAAAATAAAAACAACTTAAATAATAATTATGATCTTCGTTAAATCTTGTAACACGAAGGGAATAAGAAATTTAATTTATTCTTAAAAACAAAATCTGTTGAAATAAAATTTAAAAGGGGAATTAACAATTTTATTATTTTTGATAATTTAAATTATATTAATTAAAAGATAAAAGGGTAAAAGGGTTAAATTCCACACCTACCTTTTTGAGTTCTAAATAAAAAGGGGAAAGAGGGAAAATCTAAAATTTTAGGAAACTAGGAAAAGAGGTAAACTTAAAAAGGGGCAAAGAGGAACTTAAGGGAAAAAGTGGAAGGTCAAACTTAGTAAAACATCTACCATTTAATATCTTTCCAATTTAAACTGAACTAGCAATTTAACAAAAGAGAAAGTTATTAAAACCTGTAAGAGAATTTGGGGACACCTAGGAGTGATTCTAGGAGTAACTTTAGGTGGGCGAGGGAAATAAAGATAATTAATTAATTAAAGAAGTTAATTTATGGAGGAATGAAGGGGGATGGGTAACACTTGTACGGGGAGGAACTTTTAGGAATTTAATTATAAAAACTTAACTAAAAGAGAATTTTTGGAAAGTATGGAACCATGAAACTCTATATAATGAAGGGAGGTGATGGAGGTTGGATCATCTTCTATTTGCGTCACATTACGCTGCAGAAATATCTACTTGACTGATTTAACTTGTGGGAGTTGGGATACCCAGCTCGGTGAGGAGTGGTAGCTCGACCTTGCGAGGCGAGATGGGAGCTAGTTGAATCTCTAGATAGTGTGTGTGTGGCCCCTTTGCGGCTCGGGGGGCTAAGGGGGAAGAAGAGTACCCCTAGCATTGGCTGGGAGGTACCGGTGAAGTCTCACCGGTCGGAAAGCAAGATTTGCTCAGAGCGCGTGGGACATCATTCAAAGCAGGCGATCAGGCAACAATACGCTCTCTTCATTTTTATATGGTAGAATGTATTAGGACTTATGCTTGGATATGCTTATTTAATGGAGAGGTAAACTGATGTGTTTTTTTATTGATAAATGAAACTTTTCTTAGCCTAGCTCGATGATAGATTAACTCCCATGGCTTCTCTTCCCTGCACATCTTGACCACCTTGCTGTGTTGACTGTGACCTTCGTGGTGGTTTAACCTTCGTCCCTAGCTCACCAGTCCTCATCTAAGTAGTCGATCAAGAGCCTGATCTACGGTCGTTGCCTTAGAGTTAAAATACCTATGGATCTCAACGCCCTTCTTTTCTGTGCGAGGATGATGAGCGAAGGATGAACCTATCAACCGTCTACCTCTGTTGTTGTCCTTGCCTGATTGTTTAACTCACGCATTCTAGTATGACCTCTACATATGGATTATCTTGCTTCCTTGTTGTTTATTTTTCTGCAGCTTGACTGATAGAATCCCTGTGATCCTTTCAATGAGTTATCCTTATGGACCTAGTGTTCTGTTACTATTGTCATCATTTTTATGTTAGTATCCTGAGATGTAAAAAGGATTTAACTTCAATCGACATTTTTTTTTTCTTATTGGATTGATTGGTTTTTATTACCTTCTTGATTGTTATTATGTAATAGATTTAAAAATGTAACCTCTGAGATTTTAATAATGAATCCCAGTACTTAGATTGGTCTTGACAGTGTTTGATGTAGGGATTGCTATGGTAATGTTATATTGACTACATTGTACATATGTTGTTGGCTGCATTTTACCTTCACTGCATTTCACCTATGTTGTTGACAATGTTGACAATTATCATAATTATATTGAAAACTATTTTAATTATATGTGAATTCAAGCAACGATGTATGTTTAGGTTGATATACCCAACAATTTCTATATATGCAATATTAGACAGTGATTTCTTCATAACAACGATTGTATTGATCCTTCGTAACAACGATCCTATACTGATCTTATGACTGTGAGTTTATGATATGTTCTATACAATGGAATGACCGATAATATATAGATGCGCTACGTCTGTGCAATGTTGTGATTGGGACTGTGTAAGTGTTGCGTTGTATGTTGTGTTGATAATGTTTTTCCCTTGATAATACCGATTTCCTAGCATTAAGAAAGGATAAAAAATCTACGTTGGACGAAACACTACCCTCTGCGTTTTGGATAGCATTAGCAATTGACAACAAAGTTATCATTATCTCTAGTGATTCTATCAATGTTGATTTTATTACCATGTTATTTATATCATCACAATTTTGGGTCAACAACTCTGCATTTTGGATAGCGATAGCATGGACAGCTAATTAATGATATGTTACAGTAAGTGTCAGTGAAATTATTTATTGCCAGTGATTCTATCCTTGATGATTTTATTACCAATACTAATTATATCATCATGATTTTTGGGCACTGACTCTACATGTTGGATGGCAATAGCATGGACAATGAATTTCTGATATGTTACAGCCATGATAGTTAATTTATTTTATTGCCAGTGATTCTATCAATGCTTTTTTTATTACCAATGCTAAATATATCACCATTATTTGGATGGTGATTGGGACGACGATCTGTATGGACATTTATAATTATTACACACCTATTTAATTGAAGGTATATTATTGGAACATATATGTATATTATGCAGACAACGATCCTATGTGTCCTGTGTTATAGCCTACGACTTCATCTATGATAGTTATCAATTACTTCATCACATAGGCAGTTTTTTTTTACCGCTTTTTTTTTTAACTGAACGACCTAGCTTATTTTTTCTCCAAGGTTAAGAGCATGAATGTCCACCAGAACTTTAAATCTTAAAGAAACTGAAATTTTGGACTGGTATAATGTCAAGTGTTTGGATCACAAGTTTGGACTAATTAGTAAATTGCAATGCATGGGTAGGGGTGCATTCAAAGATGCATCTGGATGCTCAAGGAAATAAATTTTTACCTTTTCCTTTGGGTAGTTTTATTGATGAACCTTCAGCTTTATCGAGAATTTCATCCGGACTCATCCAAAACCTTGAATTAAGAGATTCCTTCTTAGGAATTTTAAAATACATAATTTGAAATCGAACACTGTCATTTCCGAGTGATGTGCACCTTAAGGCGCATCTTAGTGTGTGTATCACCGCACTAACCAACCGTTGTGAGAATGATATAAAAATGACAGAGTTGACAGTTAGATATGGAATTACTAGTTCCCTCTCCTACACTGATTTTTGTGATTTCAAAGCATAGCCTCATAGAAATTGTTTTATCAAGATTTACATCAATCGTTGGGTCTAAGAAAAGTAATTTAGCCACTTCTTCTAACGTAAACTAGTTGATATATTGAAGTGTTCAATTTATACACTTTGCAAATTACTTATAGAGATGGATTCCTAAGTGAGATAAGAAATCATTTACTTCTTTTAGAGCATTGTTGAGATACTGAAAATTTAATACTTTTAATCAAGGTTGGTCTAGTGGTTAAATTGATGGACTAGGCCTAGGTATCAGTGGAGTGGATCATCCTATCAAATGTTCTTAGAGTGTTTCAATGTGGGAGTTGTTAGCGATAAAAAATGCACTAGCATTTTTTTTTAAAGAATGATGCCTAATATTGTAGGGTAAATTTGACTAGCTCCCCGAGCTCCAAATTCCGATTTGAAATCACCATTGGAAATATTAGGATTTGTAGATGTCAATCGACTATTCAAGCATGCAAAACAGACTCTCCATGACTGAGAAATTTGATTTTAAAAAAATTTGCGCTTTCACCAGCTAACCCGTCTTGAATTTTGCTAGTTAGCTGGTGAAAGCTCCGCCTTTCACCAGCTAAGGAGCGGATTTTCGGGTAAATTAGTTGGTGAAAGCCTGTCACAACTAGAATAGCTGAATTTTTTCCCAGATTAGGATTTTTTGGGTTTGAATGGTTTGAAACCACTTCAAATGGACAGTTGTTGAATTATCAAGTCTAATTCAAAGGCTAGTTTTGAGGGATAAGGTCAAAAAGAGGTTTTTCAACTACATTTGGCATCTTTTTCAAAGGCAGAATATTAGGGTTTTTGCACACATCATCCAATTCAAATTTTATCTTTGGAGGACCAAATCAAACAGCCTTGGGAGGCTAAAACTGCACTTCATCGGCAATCTACTACTCTTAGATATGGATTGACCTCATCTTGAGGATCTCTCCTTATCTTTTGTAAATCAGTTTTGACTTTCTATTTTTAGAATATCAGATCCATTGTTTTAGGATCTGAAAACTGATTGTAAAAGGCTATAAATGCCTATCTTTTTTAAGAGACAGGGGGGCAATCTAGGAGACATTTTTTGGATATTGTACTAGACTCTTTATTCATAATAGAATCACAGTCCCCTTTTGTTTTCAATGACAGATTTTCTCATACTTTCATCATTTTGTACTTTATTTTAGTTTAGCTCAGCTTCTAAGAACTATTATCTTCTTATTAAGCTCATGAAATTGAACTAAATGTTTTCTTGCTATATTGTATGACCCTGCACATTGTGTATTTGGTTATCTAGACTAGTATTCTTCATATCCTATTCAAACTTTGTTGTCTGATCATTGATTTCTAAAAGAATTGTCTTATTCAAATGTATGAAGTGGTCCTTTTCATTAGCTATTGAGTTATCCTATTGTTCCAAGCATACAAAATCTACCATATTCTTAATTTACCAAGCATTATTAGCCTACAACCCTAAGGAGTTTCTTGTAGTGATAAAAAATTGGCGTCGTTGCCGGGGAGAGGAGATTGAAGCTCAGCTTCCCTGGGAAATGACATTAGATCCAGCTTTGATGATAGACAAAGCCTGAACATCATTTGGTTTTAATAATCTATCTGGTGACTCCATGAAGGACGAATTCTATGGCGACTTCATTGTTCAGAAAATTGTTTTTGACTCCACTGGTATGACATGAACAGGATGTTAGCAAAGAGGTATGCATTATGTCATTTTCAAGTATTTATGGTTTCCCTAATCCGTCGCCTAGTAGAGATGAATGGGAAAAGAGTCTTCCCAGATTTCGATGAGAAGAGTGGGAAGTGCCAGCTGAACATTTGTTGGAATTTCATGATTACATACATCGATCATAAGTTCTGCATGAGGATGTTCAGATCTGGCTATTTTGTTTTTCATTAGAAGGGATTGCTCGTGATTGGTACCAGTCTCTGCCTATTACTAGTATCATCTCTTTAGTTGATTTTCATGCTGCCTTCCATGTGTTTTGTAAATGCATATTTTCAGATGACTTTCTATTTCCCGAATGTTGTCATGAATTCAATTTTCTATATAAAGATCCCAACATTCGTGAAGACTTTGCTGCAATAGAAGATACTCTTCATCATGATCAAGAAATCAATGATCTACACTATGATAACCTTAGTTATGCTTTTGACATTGTATCAAATGCATCTATTGTTTTAAGTTGTCATGAAGATCGAATTATCCCCTTTGAAGACTTGAAAGGTGATGAGAAGATTGACAAATCAACAAGTGAAATTATTGAATCTACAGTAGATGATGAAGGCAACCCTTAGTTTTCATTTCTGTAGACAAAGGGGAATTGCAGTAGATACAATGAGGGAGATAGTGTGCTGAAAAGTTCAGATCAGCAGTTTAGCTTGCATTCTTCCTTGACAGAAGAAGAACAATTTGCATTCATCATTGAGACCAGTGTTGGCAATCAGCTGTTGCAATACAGTCAATTCGACCAGCAGCTCAAAGAGGTATTCTTTAATGATTTTGAAGACCCTATTGTTGATCATTTGGATTCTATAAGCAACATAAATGTCCAAATATTTTTGTTAGATGAAGATTGCTCTTGTCATATTTTCAAATTGCATTGCCATGATCTATGGTTTCTTTTGTCTTTTGGGAAAAGATCAAACATGATATTAGCAAGTCAATTAATTTCTTGGTTGCTTTGGAAATTTAGTTTTACTTGATCAATCTGCCTCTACTGGTTAGTGTAGGGATTGATAGAAGAATAAGCTCTTTCTTTGAGCAAGTAGATTACTTTCAGTTTTCTTAATTAGGCAAAGAGACTCCCTTTTCATGCTTAATGGCTCGATCTGGATCATCCCTCCATGCTGCAATTACTCAGTCATCCTCGAAGTCATCCATCAATCTCTCAGGTGTTTGTTGCAGATTCATAGAAATTTGATTTTTTCCCAAGGCATTTTTTCTGGGTTTTCACCAGCTCATTGGTTTTGAAATCCACTAGTTAGTTGTTGAAAGCTTTCCTTTTCACCAGCTAAAGGGGCGGATTCAGGGAAAATTAGCTGGTGAAACCTGTTACATGGCAGCAAAGTTGTATTTTTTCCCAGATTTGACTTTTTCCCAACCAAATCTTTCGAGGATGGTTTCTAAAGATGCAGAAAACCTTGGAGAGCAGTCACAAAGATCAAAAATCTTTGATATCTGGTTCATCTAGATGCACAATAAATATGAGATTGTATGGAGGGTGTACTGCTAATATCTATTCCTGGTGGCATTAATTGGACGATCTTCTCAAGCACCTGCACAACCTCAGTGATGGCAAGCCGTGCATCTATTTCATCTTTGCAACAATGCAGAGCACGCAGAGCCAAACTGGCAAATGGCTCCAAGCATTCTGAAGGATATGAACCCATCCGCTTATCGATCATAGATAACATATTTCCACATTGATATGCCAGATTCACCTGTAAACCAAGACGATTAGCTACAAGTGCCAAGAAAAATAGTAAAAGCTATAGCTTCTTCCCTCATTTCAGCACAGAGTTGATAACACTATCAATTGAAGTGCATGTACAATTGAAAAGTGTTAGAAAACAAATTACAGTGGAGAAACTATGTGAGAAAATCCAATATTATGCACAACATATGAATGTCCACATAAATGAAACAAAAAAAAATAAAAAAAATGGATGAAGATCATATTGATCAAAACATGTACCTCCCTGACAATGTTCTTTCCATGTGAAATGGGTTCCATGCCTGTCAAAAGATCAAGAAGAACCATGCTAAAACTATATACATCGCTCTTATCAGTCAACTGTTGATACATGATCTGGAGCTAAACCTTCCATATCTGGTAATGAAACAAGATTTGAGAGTCCGAAATCTGCAACCCTTGCATTGAATTTATGATCTAGTAGGATGTTGCTTTCCTTTATGTCACGGTGGAAGATGGGAGGATTAGCCTCGTTGTGGAGATACAAAATGCCTCTCGCTGATCCCAGAGTAATACGAAGACGTAGGGAAAAATCTAGACGCTTCAATTGGAAGTTTCCTGTCAATGATAAGATATTTCTTTCATCCTTGACCTACATATGACACTGAAGCATGCTCGTGGAAAAATGTATAATATATGAATAGAGGAATGGTGGAAAAACATTAACAGAGAGATGATCCCGTACTATTTCATTTCTTATGTATTCATAAACCAACATATGCACATAACTCAATTCACAAATCAATTCCCGAGTCAAGCCATAGTTTAAGCCACGGGTTATGGAAACCAAGTGTGCCCATTTCAATATTCAGATTGTTCATAGAGATCAAGGTCTTGCACCAAGTTTCAAATATGTAATTCATCAAATGCGCAATCTGAAGTGGCAAAGGGAGAGAAAACACAGGTGTCGAATTTTAATTTGTAGATCACCCAACAAACATTTCATTTGGCGTGTGATGTGGCCAAGTAGAGATTGCATTGACAGATCATTGTTTTTTTATTTAATAGGTATCAATCTTGCAGAGAAAACACATATTTGTATGCTCAGAAGGTTAAAGTCATGCAAACGCTGAGCAGAGAGATGAACGGGTATCCAGGATGCCATTCATAAATGCCCTAGAGCTGTGTTCATGGATTTTTGGCACAAAAGGTGAAGTTCTTCCTGTTGCTGTAGTTGTATCAACTCTTACAAAGGAGCAACAACATTATCATTTTACATTTATTACATAGGCCGCTCATAACTAGAAGAACAGGGGGCTTCAATTGGCACTGTTGTTGTGGCTTCGGTAGCAGTTCCACCTCATGGAAAGAAGATTGCTACATTTTCATTAGCATGGGACGGTCCGGAAGTTAGATTTCCTAGTGGAAAATCATATAAAAGACGTTATACCAAATTTTATGGATCTGATAGAAATGCGGCAACAAATCTTGTTTGGGATGCCCTCATTGAGCATCAAAATTGGGAGTTAGCTATAGAAAGTTGGCAAAGACCTATACTACAAGATGATAAACTCCCATTGTGGTGTCATGTTACTTTGTTCAATGAATTATTCTATCTTGTTTCAGGAGGTACAGTCTGGACAGGTGGCTTACCTACAATCCAGGATAGAGAAAAAGCCACAGAGAAATCTTTCTCCAATGGGGTGGCTAATTTTGAGGGAATAGATAACAAAAGTGCAAGAGTACATGATGCATTACCATTTGGAAATATTGAGTTGGAGAAGCACATTTGTCAATCTCAGAAGAATACTGATGAAGATTCCCTCACAACTTCAGGACATGCGGTGGATGCAACTTCAATGAAAATTTTGGATAAAATGACTACAATATTGTCAGAAATGCACAATCCATCTACTTCTAATTCAGCCTTTGGACCGTCCTTGGTCAATGATAAGGAGGAAAATATTGGGCAGTTTCTTTAACTGGAAGGAATTGAGTATTTGATGTGGAATACTTATGACATGCATTTCTATGCATCCTTTGCATTTCTTATGTTATTTCCAAAACTTGAGCTCAACATCCAAAGAGATTTTTCTACTGTTGTATTGATGCACGATCCAGAAAAGGTGAAGTTCTTATTTGAAGGTGAATGCGGTGTCAGAAAGGTCTTAGGTGTGGTGCCACATGATCTTGGATTAAATGACCCCTAGTGTGAGTTGAATGCTTACAATATTCATGATTCTAGTAGATGGAAAGATCTCAACCCCAAATTTGTTCTACAGGTTTACAAAGACATGGTTGCAACTGGTGACATATCATTTGCCCATGTTGTTTGGCCCTCTGTTTATATGGCCATGGCTTACATGGATCAATTTGACCAAGATAAAGATGGAATGATAGAAAATGATGTTTCCCAGATCAAACATATGATACATGGTCTGTTTCAGGTGTCAGTGCTTATTCTGGCGGACTATGGGTGGCAGCCCTTCAGGTAGCTGCTGCCATGGCAGATGAGGTTGGTGATAAAGCTTTTGGAGAACATTTTTGAGCTAAATTTCAGAAGGCAAAAACTGTGTATGAGAAGTTGTGGAATGGCTCATACTTCAAATATGATAGTAGTAACAGTAGTTTAAAATTTCCAGTTGGGCATTTGGTTAGAAATTCCACATTTCTAGGATATATCTGGCATGTGATATCTTTGAGTCTTGAAAGCAACAAATTGAAGATAAATTTAAATCCTTAAGATGCTTGTGATATAATTTGTTCAAGATTGAGGGAACAATATGCATATTTTAATTTAGCAAAAGACAAGTGGCAGCAGCTCCGAACACAAGTGGCAGAGTTTTCAGAAACAAAATTTTAAGGGATCTTGTAAATAGCCAAAGACATAAATGCAGGTTATAAACATTGCTGGGACTGAAAAGGTTGAATGACTCCATGGATCAATACTAAAGGCACAAGGTCTGCCAGGTTCTTAGAGACCTCACAGGGAGGTATCCATCCCAGTTGGAGCCAGATGTTAGCGATAAAAAATGCACTAGCATTTTTTTTAAAGAATGATGCCTAATATTATAGGGGAAATTTGACTAGCTTCTTGAGCTCCAAATTCCGATTTGAAATCACCATTGGAAATATTAGGATTTGTAGATGTCGATCGACTATTCAAGAATGCAAAATAGACTCTCCATGACTGAGAAATTTGATTTTAAAAAAATATGCGCTTTCACCAGCTAACCAGCCTTGAATTTTGCTAGTTAGCTGGTGAAAGCTCCGCCTTTTACCAGCTAAGGAGCGGATTTTCAGGTAAATTAGCTAGTGAAAGATTGTCACGGCCAAAATAGCAAAATTTTTTCCTAGATCGGGATTTTTTGGGTTTGAATGGTTTGAAACCACTTCAAATGGACACTTGTTGAATTATCAAGTCTGATTCAAAGGCTAGTTTTGAGGGATAAGGTCAAAAAGAGGTTTTTCAACTACATTTGGCATCTTTTTCAAAGGCAGAATATCAGGGTTTTTCCACACATCATCCAATTCGAATTTTATCTTTGGAGGACCAAATCAAACAGCCTTGGGAGGCTAAAACTGCACTTCATCAACAATCTACTACTCTTAGATATGGATTGACCTCATCTTCAGGACCTCTCCTTATCTTTTGTAAATCAGTTTTGACTTTCTATTTTTAGAATATCAGATCCATTGTTTTAGGATCTGAAAAATGATTGTAAAAGGCTATAAATGCCTACCTTTTCTAAGAGACAGGGGGGCAATCTAGGAGACATTTTTTGGCTATTGTACTAGACTCTTTATTCATAATAGAATTATAGTCCCCTTTTGTTTTCAATGACAGATTTTCTCATACTTTCATCATTCTGTACTTTATTTCAGTTTAGCTCATCTTCTAAGAACTTTTATCTTCTTATTAAGCTCATGAACTTGAATTAAAGGTTTTCTTGGTATCTTGTATGACCCTGCACATTGTGTATTTGGTTATCTAGACTAGTATTCTTCATATCCTATTCAAACTTTGTTGTCTGATCATTGAGTTCTAAAAGCATTGTCTTATTTGAATGTATGAAGTGGTCCTTTTCATTAGCTATTGAGTTATCCTATTGTTCCAAGCATACAAAATCTACCATATTCTTAAGTTACCAAGCATTCTTAGCCTACAACCCTAAGGAGTTTCTTGTAGTGATAACGGGAGTGTCCTAAGATGTTAATTGAGTTTCATGTTGATAATGTCAATTAAAGAACTATGTTGGAAGATTCCAAAGACATTAATTGCATCCATATAATAATAGTTGCATTTTGTGCGTGCTGAATTTTGATGAAGCATGAATATTTAGGCGATTAATTTCATGCGTGCCTTGAATGATGTATGGTATAAGGTTTAAATTTAGTTTTCTCACGTGCAATGAAAATTTAGGTAAGGACTGATGGTTGGGATAATTATTCTTGCACAAAATGAAAGGTCAGTGTGTTGAGTGGTTGATCGATATTTACTTCTTGTGAAAAAAAAAAGGTCCGCACTTACTTGCATTGCTTGTAGTCGTAACGACGGGGTGTTACATGTGGTATCAGAGTGGGGTCCAACCCTGTGACTTTGGATCACCAGGATTTCCACTATAGTAAACCCATGAGTATTAACCCTTGCATTAATTAAAAACCTTAACGTGTCCTTGTGGTGATTGCGTTTAGAGGGTGCCTTTGAGTTTCACAAAGTGGTGTTGTGGAAGGAGGTGCGATGCCTCCAGAAGTTCCTACACCCTTGGAGTCGAACCCCTAGGGGGGAAGAGAAAGTCTTTGGTTGGGATTCTCTTGTAGTAAGGGATGATAATGGTCTGACAAGGCCCTACCAAGTAATGTCCAGGGCCTTGATTCACCATCGGTACTGAGATGAGTCTAGGGCACCTGTACCTGTGAGGGTCCATAGCGTGCCCTAGCTAGTACCACTACCATCCATCGAGAACTCGAGAGAGTTAATTTCTCGAGTCTATGAGTGTCACAGATGGTTGTTCCATTGAGGCACTATTGTATGAAAGGGCGTTGTGCTTCACACACCGCATTTACAACCTCCAGCATGAAGGTATGCATGGTGGTCTTTCAACTGAAGAGGAGCGCTCTTCTATGGTGGAAGATGCTCCTGCCACTTTTGAACATGGCCATCGACGATGTGTCATGGGAACTGATCGTTGGCTGGTTCCAAATGGGGTATCTTCTGAGGAATTCATTGAGCATCAACTCCACGATTTCAATGTCTTGCGACAAGGCAACTGCATGGGGCCCGAGTACGAGGCCTATTTTGGAGCTACTTCAGTATGCTTCGCACCCAAATTACCGAGAAAATTATGGTCAACAAGTTTGTGTTGGCCTTAGTGTTAGAATACAACTTCTACTTCAGTTACCAAGTTTACTGGACCAAAGAAAGTATGCTGGAATGTGGGGAGCCACATTTCTAGCTCGACAACCCTATGAAGAGGACTAGAGCATCATGATTAGTTGGACCCACTACCATGGGATATTTGGGAAGGGTCCATTGGATTCATGCAATGGTGAGTAACTGCCAGGAAGATCACTAGTCGACTGTGCTCGAGACATCAGGTATCATTGCTGACCAGAACCTTATTATTTGATAGATCTTGTTGCTATCGAGAGTTTCATTTCTGGTGCAACACTAAAAAGGATTAAGTTAAAGGCAGTCGAACAGGATGATTTTAGCTTTGTAGAGATGGCTTTAGGAGCCAACAACGGGTTGGAGGAAAGGTTATGAGCTATACCTTAACCTGGGAGATTTGTCACCAGGGCCAACCTCTTTGACACAATCTTTGAATCTTATGACGTCGTGATTGGTATGGATTGGTTGGAATTGCATAAGGCGATACTCCATTGTAAGACGAAACAATTGAGCTTGGTCGATGATGAAGGAAAAGGACTTGTGATTGTAGGTCGGAACCAGGGAGTTTCCCTGAAGGTCATCTCTTCCTTGCAGCTACGGAAGAGCATGCAACAGGGGTGCAAGATTTATGCGATCCTTGCATTAAATGAGAAGGGAGTGGCAGAAGTTCTAGAACACCTTCTGGTGGTGAGAGAGTTTGTAGACGTCCTCTCGAAGGAGTTAATTGGGATGCTGCCAAAGAGGGAATTGGAGTTTACTTAGATGTAAAACTGAGAACTGAACCAATAGTGAGAATGCCTTATCGTATGTCAACCCCGGAGTTACGAGAGTTGAGAATGCAACTGAAGCAGTTGTTGAACCTGAGACTTATACATCCAAGTGTGTCACCGTGGGGTGTGCCTGTTATTTCCATACGAAAGAAGGATGGGTCATGGAGGCTTTGCATTTACTACCGTCAATTGAACAAGTCCATGATCAAGAATCAATATCCATTGTCGAGGATTGTTGATCTGTTCGATGAGATGAAGGGTGTGACGGTGTTCTCAAAGATCATTTTGTGATCAAGGTTTCACCAGTTATAGATCAAGGAGGAAGATGTCCCTAAGACCACCTTTAAGACGAGGTTGAGACATTACGAGTTTACTATTTTACCATTGGGACTAACAAATGCCCCAGGGGTATTTATGAGTTTGATGAACGGAGTGTTCCGTGAGTACTTGGACAAGTTCATCCAAGTATTCATTGATGATATTTTGATTTACTCTTGGAAAAAAGAGGAGCATGACGAGCACTCACATTTGGTACTAGAGTGTTTGCAAGAGCACAAATTGTATGGGAAGTTGTCCAAATTCTCATTTTATCAATCAAAGATTCACTACTTAGGGCATGTCATCTCCGACGGAGGTATCGCCATGGATCCAGCCAAGGATGAGGCTATTATGGAATGGCCTGCGCCGATGAATGTCCCAGAAGTGTGTAGCTTCATGGGTTTAGTAGGATACTATTGACAGTTCGTCGAGGGGTTTTCGAAGATAGCAAATCCAATCACGGAATTGCAGAAGAAAAACAAGAAGTTTGTTGGACTGAGAAATGCGCGGAAGCATTTCATAGGCTCAAGGATTTGTTGACAACAACACCGATACTAAAGGTCCCTGACATGGACGTGGACTTCTTGGTATGCACTGGCGCATCCAAGGAAGGCTTAGGCAGAGTCTTGATGCAAGATAGGTGCATGATCGCTTACATCTCGAGGAAACAGAGAAGGCATGAGGAGAACCACACGACGTATGATTTGGGATTGTTAGCCATCATTTATGCCTTGAAGGTTTGGAGACACTACCTTGTTGGACGAAAATTTGAACGAAAGACTAACCACTATGGACTACAACACATCTTTATGCAAAGCGACCTGAACGCATGACAACGACGCTGGCCATAATTGCTTAGCGAGTACGACTTTGAGATTACTTACATAAAAGGAACAATGAACCGAGTGACAAATGCATTGAGTCAAAGACCATGCATCTTTTCGGTGTTGCCTCTTCAGATGAATCTACGTGAAGGGATTATAACTTTACAACGTGACGATGACTGGTACAAGAGGTCGAGGGTTTTATCGGAAAAAACAATGACAATACCACGATTTGAAGGATTTTCATTTGATAGTGATGGTTTATTGAGATTTAAAAATCGTATCTACGTACCGTCGAATGACGAGTTGAGGAGGTTGATCCTGAGCGAGGCTCATAGAGTAGTTTACATGGCTCACCCAAGAGTCATGAAGATGAGGGCATACCTTAAACCCTTATTCTTCTGGAAGGGAATGAAGGCAGACATAGTCAACTATGTGGCCAAATGTCTAGAATGTCAGCAGGTAAAGGCTGAACATAGACACCCAACAGGATTACTACAACCACACGCTATTCAAGAATCAAAATGGGAGGTTATTTTGATGGATTGTATTTTTGGATTGCCACTGATGGCAAGGAGACATGATTTGATTTTTGTAGTAGTAAACACTCTGGCACGATGTATCAGGCACCTGACATAGCTAGAGTTTCAACCACTCTGGTACGATACTGTGATACACTTATTCAACATTTTTACTATGAAACTTCGGGACAAAGTTTCAACCAAGAGGGGGTGTATGTAACATCCCGCTCTGGTATACTGAGTGAACTTATTCTTAGAGGACACTTGCTCGCAAGTGATCCATATTTTTATGCTATTAAAACATTTTATTTTGATTATGAGGCGTTATGGGTTGATGACATGGTTTAACTGCATTGACATAGACAGGTGCTATTGACTCAGTTTTACTAAGTGTGCAGGATTTTGGACCTCGACAATGTCGAGGCATCGATGGAACCCCTTGGACTTCGGATCGAGTCGGGGAGTGTACCATTGGGGTTTAATTGTTTTATTGTGATTTTATTGATGATGCAGGCTGACGATAGCTTGTTGACCAGACTCACATGTGGAGTAAATGGGTCACGCATGAGTACCAAAGATGTTGAGGTAGAGGTGTGGACAACAACCCTACCACAACGTACTAGCACTCCCGCCATGGCTCGAACTGTAGGTTAACGATTACCTAGTTTGAGAGGACCCACGATGTCATGAGAGCAGACTACGACAGTTGCGAACGATGATTTTGAGGTGCATGCAATAAGGTAGGGGCCTTATTCCTTAGAGGCCCTTAGTCTCCCACAAGTTCACCTACTGGAGTGTTGACTCCAAGGGTTATTAATGTCTACCAAGTCAGTCAAGAGGCGAGTGGCACCCTTGGAGCATGTAGTGCATCCTTAAGAGCACGTCCCGCAAGGGAACAGATGAGGCAAGTGGCACCCTTGGAGAACCTAGTGCGTCCTGAAGGGCACATCACATTGTTGATGATAGAGGAATGAACCTAGATGGCCTTAGGAGGAATAATGTGTTAAGTATCTTTAAAAAAATTTCCCTAATTAAATGTCACCCAGTACAAAATTTAAGGTCTAAGTCTAAATTACGCTAGTGGCAAAATTTTGTCTTCTATAAATAATAATAATAATAATATTAAAAATAAAAACAACTTAAATAATAATTATGATCTTCGTTAAATCTTGTAACACAAAGGGAGTAAGAAATTTAATTTATTCATAAAAAAAAATCTTGTTGAAATAAAATTTAAAAGGGGAATTAACTGTTTTATTATTTTTGATAATTTAAATTATATTAATTAAAAGATAAAAGGGTAAAAGGGTTAAATTCCACACCTGCCTTTTTGAGTTCTAATAAAAATAGGGAAAGAGGGAAAATCTAAAATTTTAGGAAACTAGGAAAAGAGGTAAACTTAAAAAGGGAAAAAGGGGAACTTAAGGGGAAAAGCGGAAGGTCAAACTTAGTAAAGCATCTACAATTTAAGAGCTTTCTAATTTAAACTGAACTAGCAATTTAACAAAAGGGAAAGTTATTAAAACCTGTAAGAGAATTTGGGGACACCTAGGAGTGATTCTAGGAGTAACTCTAGGTGGGTGAGGGAAATAAAGATAATTAATTAATTAAAGAATTTAATTTATGGAGGAATGAAGGGGGATGGGTGACACTTGTATGGGGAGGAATTTTTAGGAATTTAATTATAAAAACTTAACTAAAAGAGAATTTTTGGAAAGTATGGAACCATGAAACTCTATATAATGAAGGGAGGTGATGGAGGTTGTATCATCTTCTGTTTTTGTAACGTTACGTTGCATAAATATCTACTTGAATGATTTAACTTGTGGGAGTTGGGATACCGAGCTCGAGGAGGTTTGGTATCTTGGCCTTGCAAGGCGAGCTGGGAACTAGTCAAATCTCTGGATAGTGTGTGTGTGGCCCCTTTACGGCTCAAGGGGCTAAGGGGGAAGAAGAGTACCCCTAACATTGGTTGGGAGGTACTGGTGAAGTATCGTTGGTCGGCAAGTGGGAGTTGCTCAGAGCGTGTAGGACGTCATTCAGAGAGGGAAATTAGGCAACAGTATGCTCTCTTCATTTTTATATGGTATAATTTATTAGGACTTATGCTTGGATTTGCTTATTTAATGGAGAAGTAAACTGATGTTTTTTTTTTTTTGATTACTGAAACTTTTCTTAGCCTAGCTCGATGATAGGTTGACTCCCATGGCTTCTCTTCCCCGCACGTCTTGACCACATTGCTATGTTGACTGTGACCTTTGTGGTGGTTTAGCCT
Source organism: Picea engelmannii (assembly GCA_009831015.1). NCBI lineage: Eukaryota > Viridiplantae > Streptophyta > Pinopsida > Pinales > Pinaceae > Picea > Picea engelmannii. Next base: position 511,568 of record ML790400.1, on the reverse strand, counting down.
TCATCCCTAGCTCACCAGTCCTCGCCTGAGTAATCGCCCAAGAGCCTAATCTACGATCGTCGCCTTAGCATTAAAATACCTATGGATCTCAACGCCATACTTTTCTGTGGGAGGATGATGAGAGAAGGATGAACCTATCAGTCGTCTACCTCTTTTGTTGTCCTTGCCTGATTGTTTGACTCACGCCTTCTAGTACAACCTCTGCATATGGATTATCTTCCTTCCTTGTTGTTTATTTTTTTGCACCTTGACAGATAGAATCCATGCAATCATTTCGATAAGTTATCTTTATGGCCTTTGCATTCTCTTACTGGTGTCAGCATTTTTATGTTAGTATCCCAATATTTAAAAAGGATTTAACTTCATTCAACGTTTTTTTTTTCTTGTTGGATTGAATGGTTTTTATTACCTCCGTGATTGTCATTATGTAATAGATGTAAAAATGTAACCTCTGGGATTTTAATAATGAATCCAAATACTTAGATTGGTATTGAGAGTGTTTGATGTAGGGACTGCTATGGTAATGTTATATTGACTGCATTTTACATATGTTGTTGACTGCGTTTTACCTTCACTATGTTTCACCTATGTTGTTGACAACGTTGACAATTATCATCATTATATTGACATCTATTTTAATTATATGCAAATTTGGACATCGATGTATATTTAGGTTGATATACCCAACAATTTCTATAAATGCAATATTAGACAACGATTTCTTCATAACAATGATTTTATACCCATCTTGTGACTGCGTATTGATCCTTCGTAACAACGATCCTATACCGATCTCATGACTACGAGTTTATGATATGTTCTATACAATGGAATGACCGAGAATATATAGATGCGCTACGTCTGTGCAATGTTGCAATTGGGACTATGTAAGTGTTGCACTGTATGTTGTGTTGACAACATTTTTCCCTTGATAATATTGATTTCCCAGCATTAAGATAATAAATTCGTGTTGGACGGAGCACTACCCTCTGTGTTTTGGATAGCATTAGCAATTGACAGCGAATTTATCATTTTCTCCAGCGATTCTATCAATATTGATTTTATTACCATGCTATTTTTATCATCACGATTTTCGGTCAATGACTTTGCATTTTGGATAGAAATAGCATGGACAACTAATTAATGATATGTTACAGTAAGTGTCAACGAAATTATTTATTGCCAGTGATTCTATCCTTGTTGATTTTATTACCAATACTATTTATATCATCATGATTTTTGGGCAGTGACTCTACATGTTGGATAGAAATAGCATGGAAAACTAATTTCTGATATGTTACAGCCGTGCCAGTGAATGCATTTTATTGCTAGTGATTCTATCAATGCTATTTTTATTACCAATGATAAATATATCACCATGATTTGGACAGTGATTGGGATGACGATCTGTATGGACATTTATAATTATTACACACCTATTTAATTGAAGGTATATTATTGGAACAAATATGTATATTATGTGGACAACAATCCTGTGCATCCTATGTTATAGACCACGACTTCATCTATGATAGTCATCAATTACTTCATCACATAGATAGTTTTTTTTTACCACGTTTTTTTAACTGAATGACCTAGCTTATTTTTTCTCCAAGGTTAAGAGCGTGAATGTCCACCAGAACTTTAAATCTTAAAGAAATTGAAATTTTGGATTGGTATAATGTCAAGTGTTTGAGTCGCAAGTTTGGACTAATTAGTAAATTGCGATGCAAGGGTAGGGGCGTATTCAAAGATGCATCTGGATGCTCGAGGAAATACATTTTTACCTTTTCCTTTGGGTAGTTTTATTGATGAACCTTCAGCTTTATTGAGAATTTCATCCAGACTCATCCAAAACCTTGAATTGAGAGATTCCTTCTTAGAAATTTTAAAATACATAATTTTAAACCGAACCCTGTCATTTCTGAGTGATGTGCACCTTAAGGTGCATCTTAGTGTGTGTAGCACCGCACTAACCAACCATTGTGAGAATGATATAAAAATGACAGAGTTGACAGTTGGATATGGAATTACTAGTTCCCTCTTCTACACTGATTTTTGTGATTTCAAAGCATAGCCTCATAGAAATTGTTTTATCAAGCTTTACATCAATCATTGGGTCTAAGAAAAGTAATTTAGCCACTTCTTCTAACGTAAACTGGTCAATATATTGAAGTGTTAAATTTATACACTTAGTAAATTACTTATAGAGATGGAGTCCTAAGTGAGATAAGAAAGCATTTACTTCTTTTAGAGCATTGTTGAGATACTGAAAATTTAATACTTTTAATCAAGGTTGGTCTAGTGGTTAAATTGATGGACTAGTTCTAGGTGTTAGTGGAGTGGATCATCCTAGCAAATGTCCTTAGAGTGTTTCAGTGTGAAAGTGTCCTGAGATGTTAATTGAGTTTCATGTTGATAATGTCAATTAAAGAACTATGTTGGAAGATTCCACAAATGTTAATTGCATCCATATAATAATAGTTGCATTTTGTGCGCGCTGAATTTTGATGAGACATGAATATTTAGGCGATTAATTTCACGCGCTCCTTGAATGATGTATGGTATAAGGTTTAAATTTACTTTTCTCACATGCAATGAAAATTTAGGTAAGGACTGATGGTTGGGATAATTCTTCTTGCGCAAAATGAAAGGTCAGTGTGTTGAGTGGTTGATCGGTATTTACTTCTTGTGAAAAAATAAAAAGAAAAAAAAAGGTTCTCACTTGCTTATGTTGCTTGTAGTCGTAACGATGGGGTGTTACAATTTGACTCACATTAACAGTTGCAATCTACATCATAGGTTGGAAAATAGGCTAGGAATGCAATCAGGGAAAATTTGGAATCGATGTTTTATGGTGTTGGTGTTGGTTTGAACCGTCAGAGAGTGAAAGCCAATTTTTGAGCCAATTTTGTTTATAAAACAGATGAGGAATTATATATCATGTCAGTAGAAGATCTTAAGAAATATGAAAAATGTTTCTGTAATGGTTGGAAGGTGGTCATTCAGAATGATGAATAGAACATTGGATTGGTATGTGTTATAGTTAGTAATTTTTTTATGCATTTGAGGATACTTTACTTCTAGTTCTAGATCTAGATACATATCATTGTATATTTAGAAATAATTTAGTTGTTATTGTCATTAATTGCATTTTGGACAGATGTTAAATGAATCTCTAGTAAATAGGAGACTTTATTCCACGATTTTAAATTTGGATGGGTTGAATCAAGTATGTGTTTTCTAATATCTACATATGATCACATTAGTTTTCCAAACTCCTATCTTTTGCATAATATCAACAACATGAAATTTATGTTTTTGTATAAATGTGAACACATTGAATCCTAGATTTAGTTCTTAGTTGTGTTGTTCACAGAGCCCTATTCCATCTCCTACTACTTGGGCAGGCTTGTCCCAATTCTCATTGGGAGAGTTTGAAGAGGGTGGGAGTTGACATGTATCATTGCATGTTGAAAACAAATTTAGTTATATATGAAAATTGCAATGTCATTTAAATTATTAATTTAAAAGAAGAATTCCTTAAGAAATATATGATTTATTGAATCTTAGGGTATGCTGGGTATAATTTATTGATATTCAGGTTGGCACATCACAAGTATTACATGTTTCAAAATTTAAAACTACAATTTAATGTGTTAAAATCATTTAAATTTAAATTTCAAACGTACACCCCTAGATGGGGTGTCAACGAGACCATCATGCACTTGGACAGATTGGCATACACATGGACACAACACACTCAACACCACAGCCGCACTCACTCCATGCATTTAACTTGTCGTTTAACGTACCCCTACATTCATTTTTTCATAGATTGGTTTATGGTAATGGAGCTCCATCTCACAGGGGTTGTAAATGAGATGGGTTGGCCTCCTAACCAGTCCCATCGTAATCCCCAGATATATGGTTTTTGGTCAGCAAAGGTGAAACTCATGGCTCATTTGCAATATTTGCATCCCGATCCTCGCAGTCACACACTAGTACGAGTTTATCTTCGTCTCTGGTTTGAGTTGATCCCTTCGGTCCACCTTCACTTCGATATCTTCCTTCTTCTCCACCTTTAGTTCACTTCCTCCCCTCCTATCCTGGTCTTTTTCCCGATGTCGTGAAAATGAGTTACGTCAAAGCAGGGGGTGGCCTAGTATGTTGTGAGAGGATGAGGATCACAGGGTCATGGTAGGAAAGCTCCTCATAACTTGCCTCAAGTTCCTATCTGTGCCTCCACTCTGTAACTCCCCCCTGACCCTGTCCACACCTCCACTCTGGAACTCCCTCGTGACCAGGTGACCACTCCATAAATCCCTCCTTTTTCCTCTATGTTTGCATGCAGAGTCAAGTGGCTCGATAGATTTGGAAATTCCCTCAGTTTTTCTCCTAAGCTCAGCCCAGATCCATCGCCCATCCATCAACTTCCACCATGTCCCCCTCCTCCCTCCACTTCCCTGAGCCCAACCACCCCTCTCTCTTCTTCCTCCTCCCCTCTCCCTTCTTCCACCTCCCCTCCTTCTTCTTCTTATGATCCACCACCCCCTCTGCCTCCTCTTCCTTGTTCTTAGTGCGATGGGCTCGAGAATTTGAAGAATTCTCTGAATTTTATCCAGATCTCAGTCATGGATGTCAAGTGTGCCATCAAGGATTTTCTAAACAGGGATGAACATCGGTCTCATCACGAGGATAAACTAGAATATCTTCTTTGTGATCTCCAACCTACCACCCCATACATAGAGATTCCGGGAAAGAACATTACGCAGGACCAACAAAAATAACGAAGTCCCAACCCCAGCTCCGAATGATCCCAACATTCTCAGGTTTCTTTGGTTTTTTTATGTTTCCAAACAAATTGGTTTACTAGGCTCCATCCCTGCGTGGCATCCTAGCTCATAGACTTAGTGCAATTTTGTTTTTTATAGTTTTTTATAATTGTATGGACAATTGGAAACTCTACGACCATGTGGCAACATTGGTTTCCCAAAAGGGCGATGCTGCCATGGTCTCTCAGGATATTCTGCCAACTGTAACTTTTGTTCTTTAGCAGGCTTTAATATATTTTCTAACTTACAAAAAAAAATAAAAAAAAAAATCAAATATACAAATTTGAAATGTGTTATATAGGGAAATGTGGAGAAGAGAGTGCCTGAGAGTGTACTTGAACATAATGTGGAGAAGGGAGTGCGGGAGATTAGGACTGAGGAGGATGCATCCATACCTGGGAAGGATGTGTCTATTCATGATGATTCTTAAATGTATGTTCATTTCAAATTAGTGATTTTTAATTTTCTTTTATATCGGGCCTTATATATATAAGTGTTCAGGCTTATTTTTGTTGAATATGCTTGTATTTTTTACTTTTTTTTTAAATTTTGTTTGATCAAATTTTTAGTTTTGTCTTTCCTATTCATAGGGTTAATCAACTAGTGTATATATAACTTTTCAATGCTTTGATCAATTATTTTGAAATATATAGAACTCCTATATAATATTATCACCGTCTAAAATGGTACATTCAATCTTATTTATGTTTAGATCATGATGAAGACCTAATTTTGAACTTGAACATTTGATTATTTGAGAACACACTCTATCCCACATCAGAAAAGGGGAAGTTTCTAAATTTTCTTCGATTGCATTCCTTTCCTTCTTGTCCTAGAATGGTGTAGTATGGATATTTGTGTTTTATATAAGTGAATCCCTTCTTGGGGTATTGTCAAACTCTTAGCTAATTGCTTACTAACTACAAAAACCCATCATTCAAGTAGATTTACAAATAAGCTATGTACGTCCATGATCTCGCTTATGTTTAGATCATGACGAAGACATATTCAAAGAGCATTTGATTATATGTAACATGAATACATACCATGTTGAAAGATGAAAGATTTAAATGGATTTTGAAGAATGACTTCATATATGTTCATATTTGTGTTTTCTACATGTACATGAAAGATTATATGAGAACATATATTCGACCACAAAAGGAGGAGATAAGTATTTTTTGGAAGAATGATTTTTAAAATGGATATTTGTGAACTTTCATAGATATAAGTAATTTCTTGGAATAATGGTTTAATATGGAGATTTATGAGTCATTTAATTTGAAAGGAAATTTGAGGGAATTTAATTATATGAGAACATTTATTCCACTACAGAAGAGGAGATAAGTATTTTACTACTGAGGAGATAAGTTATTTACTGCTGAGTAAACAAGGTCACTTGGCATGAAAACTTCACCTGGAGGATCTGGGACTTTATCCATGAGGAGATAAGTATTTTATTGGAAGAATGACTTAATATGGAGATTTTTGAATTTTCTGCATACAGAACTATATTTATTTTTCAGGGCATTATCTAACTCTGAACACTAAAATTGGTTACGAAGAACACAATTTTTCTCTTTAAAAATTTGTAAGATTTTACATTGTTTAGATCATTTATGCTTAATATGGAGAGTAACTATTTTGGAAGTTCTGGAACTTCAGGATGTAAGTTTGGTTTTAAAAAAGTGTAATAAAAAGAGAGTAATAATCTTAAATCCATGGAACTCCGGTTGGGTATGTTATTATTTCTTATTTCTTATTTAATATTTAGTTAAATATCTTTAAAATAATTTCTAATAAATTATATATGCTAATATGTGTTATTGGTTTGTTTTTTATTGGTTTTTATTGTTACAGATGTTTACATTATATTTGGTGGAAAATATGTTTACATTATATTTGGTAGAAATGAGTATGTTGGAGGATAAGACTTAACTCTTCTGGTATGTATGTAAACTTTAATCACAACTTGTTTTATTTATCTAAACTGGTACATGTGTACATTTTATTTTAAATTTGTAGATATATTTTATTGTAATTTTTTTAATTTTGAATTCGACAAATGTTTTCCTTTGCTGGTATGAAGTGATCTATCTTAAAGCGATGTCTTAGAGTCCAAAATTTTGGATTTAAATGTTTTAATCAAGCCTATCAATTTTTTTTATCATCCTAAAATGAATGTGGAACCTATGTATTTGGCAGTGTAACTATTCAAACTTTCATTATATTATATATCTATATATGATATTTTTGGAACTCAAAATATCAATTTATTCTTTCATCTTTGATTTCTCTTATATTGTTTATGATGGTGGAATATATTGTTTATTGTTTCATCTTTGATTTCTCTTATATTGTTTATTATAGTGAAATATATTGTTTATTGTTCATTTATAAATAGTTAATAGCTTATAATTTCAATTTTTATGATGGTGAAAGGATACTTTATGTTTTATGGTTAGCTTATAATTTCAATTTTTATGATTTGGTAAAAGGTTAATTTATGTTTTATGATACCGTGCTAAAATTAAAAATGTTTTATTTCATTTTATTTATAAACATCATTGTACTATGTCAAGTACAACTTATAATTTCAATTTTGTTTGATTTGCAAATATGGTTGAATAGTCAAACATATCATCAAATTATAATCAAATTATAGTTTCTAACTTATAATTATAATTTCAATTTTGTTTGATTTGAAAATATGGTTGAAAATAGTCTTGAAAAAATCATCAAATTATAGTTTCTAACCTATAATTTCAATTTTGTTTGATTTGCAAATATGGTTGAAAGTAGTCAAACAGATAATCAAATTATAGTTTCCCACTTTGAATCCCCTTACCCCAAACGACACTCAGACATGAGGGTTGAAGACTGGAGGGTTGTTAAAGTTAGGTTTCAGAATCCTCAATTGCCTCCTATTAATTATATTAGAATGGAAAAAACAACAAACAATATTGTATATTAAAAATATATGAGAGCTTCTTATGAGACTGAAAACATAAAAAGAAAGTATGAGTCCATGGTGATGAAAAATTAGTATTAGACTACGAAGGTAAAATCTAATTTTCATTTTTTGATATGGATTTTATTCCATTCCATTCAACTGATAATCAATTGACTTTAACAATGATTTTGTCAATTTAATCATATTGATCATTGCATCAATCTAGGTCCCTCCTTTATTTTCATAGGGCGTAGACTCCTATCAATCCGAAATTTAGTAAAAACAATGAGCTAAAAATTGAAAATTCACAATGAAATGACAGTCCATAACTAAACTAGTTATATTCATTCTTGGTTTCTTTATTGAAAATTCACAATGAAATGACAATCCAACACTAAACTGGTTATGTTCATCCTTGGTTTCTTTTTTGAAAATTCACAATGAAATGGCAGTCCAACACTAAACTGGTTATGTTTGTCTTTGGTTTCTTTTTGAGCTTTCAATATATTTATTCACGAAAATGTGAAATAAAAATATACTTTGAAATAAAAACATGATCTGTAACGGACCTCCCATTTCGTATGACAACAAACCTCTCATAACAAGTGCAAATTTTTTTTTTTGTGTGTGTGTGTACAAGGGTAATAAAGACATTATACTTTGTGTCACAACATGACGATGAACATGAAGCGTGAAACTACGACAACAACATAACAAACTAAGACACACATCAATCATCTGTAAGCAAGGAAGTAAAATCAACCGAAAAAAAAAATAAGACTGACTACCCGCTCGTCCCTACCCTGCAATGTTTAGGACCTCTAGGACACATAAGAAATGCTCAAGCCCAGGTTCCCATTGATTTTGACCAATTAAGGTCTCAAGGTTGGCGCCTGTTCTGAGGTACAAGGAGGCATCTACATCCCCTCCCAAAAAAAACAAGTCCAAGCCGACTAGGCTAAAGACAACATTAAGATCATCCAGGACACCTTCTCCCACTAAAAATCAAAATTTCTTAAATCCTTCAAGAATATTTAAAGTCGACCTTAATGTAGTCTTTTACATAATTTAGACATTGAAATGTTTTAATTACGCCCATATTGAAATCTATGTTATCTTATATAAAGTAGAATATTATACACACTTACACTCTAACTATTACAGTAGGGGAATCTAATGAAGGCATAACTTTGACTACATACTTCCAAATAAAATCCAAATCTTAAATGTTTTCAAAAATAATTAAAAAGGTATTTTGTTTAACCTAAAAATTGACATATCTGACATTAGAATCTAATGATAACTTTAACTTGAAATCTCGCCTCCAATAAATCTCATATCCTTTTTAATAATATGTAAAGACAACCAAAGTATTTTACTTAGGACGAACATTGAAATATTTAATTTCTTGTCCACAATTACGCCCAATAAGTGATCTATGCCCAACAGTGGTATCACAATCAATGGTAAAACTAAGTCTATTAGAGGATAGCCTTCCTCCAATGATATTGCTACACTAAACATATTATATCACTGTCATTTAAATAAATTGAAATCACAGACAATATATACATGATATAATTGTGAGTTAAGTATCAACAAGCTAAACAAGTGCACTTTGAAATTAATAATACTATATTCTGCCACAATTCATCATTGTTAAACAAGTAATGGATGAATGTTGTAAAATAATAGTCCAGGACATACGTTGTCAGGTAAGGTAGATTGCAGCAACAACTAATCCATACAAGTCACATCTTACACATAGTTATACTTAAGTGTTCCGATAATTTAAAATCTAAAGATAAAGCATAACTTCGAATATCGCTTCAATGAAAATCCAGAACTTATACATCCTTGAAGAATATTAAGATGATCATCAAAAACAGTTGACTTAATAAGGGTATTGAATTATTTTATTTATGGCCCAACATTGAAAACTATAATTACGGTTGTCTGAAATTTAAGGCTCAGATATAAATTGATTGCCATTGCTGTAACTGCCATTTTAAATTTTTTTTCCAAAACAACTGTCATTTCCACTATCGTTTCAATTAACAATTAAAAATTTACTCCTATTCACATTGTCACTTCATCAATATAAAATTTATTGTCATTTAGACCTTACGACCACCACTAGGACGTAACGCAATTGTCGTAGGGGTGTTTCTTGTGCAGTTCCTACTAACTGCCCTTAAATTCCTATGGGATGCATGCTCACTCAATACTAAATGCTATCGCACCTATGGATTTCTGTTATCTGTGAGACAAAGTTTATTCGGCAATGATGCAAGTCATGCAGGACGTAAAACACGAAATTCCCAGCTTAACAAAATCATCAGTTGAATCTGGTCTAGATTCACCCCACTTCCAACATTCATGGGAAATCTTAGGTCATGGGGACAAGGGAAGGCAAAGAGACTGAACCCTCCTGAATGTTGTGGGAAAACAAAACTCAGACAAGGGAAATCACACAACAAGGAGCACAAAAATTTTCGCAGAGGTAATCAAGACTCATGATAATTTTTTAGATGAAGGAAGTTGGATAAAGTCCCTGGGAAAAATGAGGATAAGGGAATATAACCTCATGGAGTCCAGAAAAAAGGATAATGCTGATCAACAAGGAGGAATACAGAGCTAAACGATTGACCCAACACCGGAATAAAATGGCACTTCCAAAAACATCAGTCTGCCTATTCAGGAAAAATGACTTCGCTATGTTAAAAAGAAACATTCAAGGAGGGAGATAACAGTGATAAGCGAGTCTGGAAACTGATAATAATTTTCTGTTACCCTTAAAATTCCATCAGAAAAATGTTTTTCTCAAACTCTGTCATCCAACTGTATAAAATGTTGTCAGGCACGCAACAACACAAGTTATCTTCTACACCACACCGGTAATATAAAACGCAAACATAAAATTTGTTGGTTATAAAATATACCATCACGCATCATTACATATTTATTTTCTGTCACTCCAATCATTACCACTGAAATGGCGATAAGCATATGTCTAGAAAAATAATCACTACTAATATATTTATGATTGTCGGGCCAAGAAACGTCGAGTAATCAACTCATTGATATCCCAAAGCAGAGCATGAAATTGTTGTCTAGAGTTAAAATGCAGGTATGAATTCAATCGCAGACAAGGTAGGGATGAATGATCAAGCGCATAACTAAATCATCAAGGATGCAAGGAAATCTACATGCAAGGGTACTTTCTCCTAGAAGGCGTAAGTCAATCAATCAGCCAAGGACAATAACAAAGGTAAACGACGGATGGGTTCGTCCTTCGCTTCATCATCCTTGCACAGGAAAGTAGGGTATTGAGATCCATAGGTCTTTTAACGTTAAGGCGATGACTGTAGATCAGGCGCCTGGCCGACTGCTCAGACGAGGACTGATGAGCTAGGGATGAAGACTAAACAACCTTAAGGTCACAATCAACACCACAGGGTGGTCACGAAATGCGGGAAAACAAGGCCATAGGAGATGAGAACCCAAGAGCTAGGCTAAAAAAATTTCAGCTATCAATCTAAACATCCAATCTACTTACATAATCAACATGCAGATCCAATCATAAAACCTACAACATTCTTCCATTCAAATGAAGAAAGAGTGTCGTTGCACGGTCGCCCTCTCCGAGTGACATCCGCGCGCTCCATGAAACTCCCTCTTGCCGACTGTCAAGACTTCACCGGTACCTCCCAGCCTATGCTAGGGGTACTCTTCTTCCCCCTTAGCCCCTCAAGCCACAAAGAGGCCACACACACTATATAGAGGTTTCGTCTATCTCCTATCTCACCTAGGAAGGCCAAGCTACCACTCCTCTCTGAGTTGGGTATCCTAACTCCCACAAGTAAATCAGTCAAGTAGATATTTCTGCAGCGTAATGTTACGCAAACAGAAGATGATCCTTCATCCTTCTCCTTCCTTTATTTTATAGAGTTTCAAACTTCCCTTCTTTTCTAAAATCTCATTTAATTAAAGTTTTAAAAATAAATTCCTAAAAATTCCTCTCTGTACAAGTTTCACCCATCCCCTACATTCCTCCATTATTTAATTTCTTTAATTAATTAATTATCTCAATTCCCTCACCCACCTAGAGTTACTCCTAGAATCACTCCTAGGTGTCCCCAAATTCCCTTACAGGTTTTAAAGGCTTTCCCTATTATGAAGTTTCTAATTTAGTTTAAAATTAGAAATCTCTTAATGGTTGATTCTTTACTAAGTTGACTTTCCACTTTTTCCCTTAAGTTCCCCTTTTTCCCTTTTTATGTTACCTCTTTTCCCTAGTTTTCTATTTTTTTAATTTTCCCTCTTTCCCCTTTTTACTTAAAACTCAAAAAGGTAGGTGTGGAATTTAACCCCTTTTTCCTTTTTATCATTTAATTAGTATTTTTTTTTTTTAATTATCAAAAAGATAAAATAATTAATTCCCCTTTTTACATTTATTACCACGGATTTTATTTTTATGAATAACTTAATTTCTTACTCCCTTCATGTTACAAGATTTAATGAAGGTCAAAATTATTATTTAAGTTTTTTTTTTTTTAGAGATGACAAGGTTCTACCTCTAGCGTAATTTAGACTTAGGCCTTAAATTCCATACTGGGTGACATTTAATTAGGGAAATTGTTTTACAATACTTAACATGTTATTTGTCTTAGGGCCATCTGGGTTCATCCCTCCATCATCAACAATGCAACATGCCCTTCAGGACGCACTAGGTGCTCCAAGGGTGTCACTTGCCTCATATGTTCCTTTGCACGATGTGCCCTTCAGAAAGCACTACGGGCTCCAAGGGTGCCACTTGCCTCTTGACTGATTTGGCAGACATCAATAACCCCTAGAGTCAACACTCCACCAGGTGAACTTGTGGGAGACTAAGGGATTCTAAGGAAGAAGGACCCCACCTTACTGCGTGCCCCTTAGAATCATCATGAGCGATTGTCGTAGTCTTCCCTCATGGCATCGTGGGTCTTCTCGAACTAGGTAATCGTTAACCTACAGTTCGAGCCACGGTGGGAGTGCTAGTAGGTTGTGGCAGGGTTGTTGTCCACACCTCTCCCTCAACATATCTGGTAGTCGTGTGTGACCCCTTTACTCCATATGTGAGTCTAGTCGGCAAGCTATCATCAACCTGCATCATCAACAAATCATGTCAAAACATATCCATATCATACCATCTAATCAGATGCACTAATATCATAGTAAAACAATCAAACCCCAATGGTACACTCCCTGACTCGATCCAGAGTCCAAGGGGTTCCATCAATGCCTCGGCATCCTCTAGGTCCGTAATCCTGCACACTCAATAAAACCGAGTCAATAGCACCTATCTATGTCACAGTGGTAAAACAACATGTCATCATCTAATCAAAAGTTTTAATAGCATAATAATCTGGATCACTTGCGAGCAAGTGTCCTCAAAGAATAAGTTCGCTCAGTGCGCCAGAGCGGGATGTTACATACACCCCCTCTTGGTATAAACTTTGTCCCGAAGTTTCACAGTATATATGCTGAAATAAGGTGTATCACAGTATCATATGTCTATCTGTCAAACAAAAATGGAAACTGTTGGCATAAATCATATGCATCCTCCTCCTAGGTCACCGAGTGCGGACTATAATTGTCCCAATGGACCTTGACCTGATCTACTGTTTGATGTCGTAGCTGTCGAACACGATGATCCAAGATGTGGACTGGGTCAGCCATGAGCGCTCCCTCTTCTGATACCTGCAAGGAACTCATGTCAATAACATGTGTAGGATCACTAATATAATGTCTCAAAACAGATACATGAAAAACATCATGCATAAGCCTCAAGGAATTAGGCAAGGCTAGTCGATAAGACACAGGCCCCTTTCTCTCCACGATATTGAAAGGTCCCATGAACATAGGAGAGATTTTATCTCCCTTCCCAATCTTGATCGAACTCTTATGTGGTTTAACCCGCAAGAAGACTCGATCGTCAACCTTGTAACTGCGGCCGACACGGTGCGCATCGGCATAACTCTTCTGTCGATCCTACACTTTTTTAATCCTTTGTCTTATTGTTTTCATTTTCTCTTCCATTTCTTGGATCTATTTTGGTCCCACCATGACCCTATCCTCAAGCCGATCCCAACTCAAGGGTGTTCGACACAGTCGCCCGTAAAGAAAATCGAAAGGCGCCATCTTAATGGTGCTCTGGTAATTGTTGTTGTAAGTGAACTCCAATAGTGGCAAGAATTCTTCCCAATGCTTTTTTTGGTCCATCACGTACATGCCCAACATGTCCTCTAATGTTTGGTTCATTCGTTCAGTCTATCCATCAGTCTCCAGGTGATATGCAGTACTAAAGTTAAGTTGGGTTCCCAAGGCCTCTTGGAAACTCGTCCAAAATCGTCCAATAAACACCGATCCTCGATCGGATATAATCCTCTTAGGCATGCCATGCAACCTCACAATATCACTGATGAAAACTCTAGCTATGTCAGGTGCCTGATACATCGTATGCACAGGAATAAAGTGAGCACTCTTCGTCAGAGTGTCTACTACTACGAAAATCGAGTCATGTCTCCTTGCCGTTAGTGGCAATTCAACAATAAAATCCATTGAAATAACCTCCCATTTCAATTCTAGAATAGCATGTGGTTGTAGTAATCCTACTAGGTGTCTATGTTCAGCCTTTACCTATTGACATTCTAGACATCTGGCCACATAGTTGACTATGTCTGCCCTCATTCCCTTCCAGAAGAATAAGGGTTTAAGATCTTCCCTCATCTTTTTACTCACGGGTGAGCCATGTAAACTGCTTTATGAGCCTCGCTCATGATCAACATCCTCAACTCATCATTTGGTGGTACGTAGATCCGATTTTTAAACCTCAATAATCCGTCACTATCAAACGAAAATCCTGCAAATCGTGGTACCATCATTGTGTTTTGTCCGATAAAACCCTCAACCTCCTTGTACCAGTGATCGTCACACTGTAAAGTTAGAATCTTTTCACGTAGATTCATCTAAAGAGGCAACACTGAAAATATGCATGGTCTTCGACTCAATGCATCCACTGCTCGATTCACTGTTCCTTTTATGTAAGAAATCTCAAAGTCATACTCGCTAAGAAATTCTGACCAATGTCGTTGTCGCACGTTCAGGTCACTTTGCATAAATATGTGTTGTATTCCACAATGGTTAGTCTTTAGTTCAAATTTTTTTCCAACTAGGTAGTGTCTCCAAACCTTCAAGGCATATACGATGGCTAACAACTCCAAATCGTGCATCGTGTAGTTCTCCTCATGCCTTCTCAGTTTCCTCGAAATGTAAGTGATCCGTTGTTCGTCTTGCATAAAGACTCTACCTAAGCCTTCCTTGGATGTGTCAATGCATACCAAGAAGTCCATGTCCATGTCCGAGACCTTTAGTATCAATGTTGTTGTCAACATCTCCTTGAGCCTATGAAATGCTTCCATGCATTTCTCAGTCCAAACAAACTTCTTATTCTTCTTCTGCAATTTCATGATCGGATTTGCTATCTTCAAAAATCCCCCGATGAACCATCGATAATATCCTGCCAAACCCAAGAAGCTACACACTTCGGGGACATTTGTCGGCACAGGCCATTCTATAATAGCCTTGACCTTTGCTGGATCCACGATGATGCCTTTGCCATAGATGACATGCTTTAAGTAGTGAATCTTCAATTGATAAAAAGAGCATTTGGACAACTTCCCATACAATTTGTGCTCTCGCAAAGACTGTAGTACCAAGCACAAGTGCTCCTCATGCTCCTCCATTGTCTGAGAGTAGATCAAAATATCATCAATGAATACTTGGACAAACTTGTCCAAGTAATCACGGAACACCCCATTCATGAAACTCATAATTACCCCTGGGGCGTTTGTCACTCCAAACGGTAAAACAGTAAACTCATAATGTTCAAACCTCATCTTAAAGGCGGTCTTAGGGATGCCATACTCCTTCATCCACAACTGGTGATACTCTGATCACAAATCAATCTTGGAGAACACCATCGCACCCTTCATTTGATCGAACAGATCATCAATTCTGAGCAATGGATACTGATTCTTGATCGTAGCCTTGTTCAGTTGACGGTAATCAATGCAAAGCCTCCATGATATTTCCTTCTTTCGTATGAAAATAACAGGTGCACCCCACAGTGACACACTAGGACGTATCAGTCCTAGGTCCAGCAACTCCTTCAGTTGCATTTTCAACTCTTGTCACTCTGGGGTCGACATCCGATAAGGTGTTCTTGCTATCAATTCAGTCCCTGGTTTCAGGTCTATGGTAAACTCCAACTCCCTCTCCGGTGGCATCCCAGGTAACTCCTCTAGAAATATGTCCACAAACTCTTTCACCACCGGAAGGTGTTCTAGACCTTTTGCTACTCCCTTTTCGTTTAACATAAGGATCACAAAAATCTTGCACCCCTTGCGCATAATCTTTCATAGCTGTAAGGAAGAGATGAACCTCAGGATAACTCCCTGGTTTTGTCCTACAATCACACGTCTTTGTCCCTCATCATCGACCAAGCTCAACTATTTTTTCTTATAGTTGAGTATCGCCTCATGCGATTCCAACCAGTCCATACCAATCACGATGTCATAAGATCCTAAGATCCTAACGTACAGGTTGGCCCTAGTGACAAACTCTCCCAGGTTAAGGATACAAAACATAACCTTTCCTCCAACCTTTTGTTTAGCTCCCGAAGCCATCTCTATGAAGCTAAACTTGTCTTGCTTGACTTCCTTTACCTTAATCCTTTTTAGCGCCGCACCAGAAATGAAACTCTCGGTAGCACCAAGATCTATCAAAATACTAAGGGTCTGGTCAGCGACGGTACCCGTCGTCTCAAGCACTATCAATTGATGCTCTGCCTGGCAGTTATTCACCATTGCATGAATCTGATGGGCCTTGCCCATATCTCCCATGGTAGTGGGTCTGGCTAATATAGATACTTTAGTCCTCTCCACAGGGCAATCACGCTAGTTGTGTGGCTCCCCACAGGTCCAACACCCCTTCTTTGGCCCAATAGTCCTAGTACCTGAAGTAGAAGATGACGGCCCACCGGCCTAAAATCTTGGTCTGTTCTACTAAACAGGCCTAAACTGCTACTGCTGCGGGTGATGTTGTTGTTGATGTTGTGGTCCCCAATAAGGTGTCCACTGCTGAGGTGTCGGTCACTGAGGTGTAGAGAAAGTGGATCCCCTCTGGAAGCCATGATATCCCAGCATATGTTTGGCTATTGTTTGATGCTACTATGCTTCAGATGAAACCTGCCCTACTGGTCTCATTGGAGTCATGGTTTGACCCCCACTGATAAGCTCCTCCTCTGCTATCAGGGCCTTCTGGATGACATCACGCAAGGTTTGAGGCATCAAAATCATAACCTTTGCACGTAGGCTGCCGTTAAGGCCAAACATGAACCTGTTGACCTTAAGTTTCTCAGTGTTAAGGTGCAGAGCATACTGGAGCAACTCCATAAAATGGGCCTCATACTCGAGCACCGTATGGCCTCCCTGTTGTAAGGTGTTGAACTCATTGAGTTGACACTCAATGAATTCCTCTAAAAGGTACCTCTCATGGAACCATTCCTTGAACAGTTCCCATGACACATCTTCAACGACCATGTTCAGTTGTGGTAGGAGCATCTTCCACCATAGAAGAGCGCTCCCCTTCAGTTGAAAGACCGCCATGTGGACCTTCATGTTGGAGGTATAATCACAAAGTGCGAAGCACATCCCCATGTTCTCCAACCATGCCTCGGCAGCTACATCATCTGGGGCACCAAAGAACTCAGGAAATTTGACCTTCTCAAGTTCGCAGTGAATGCTACCAGTACCGACCAGAGCGCGTGGTGGAACCTCAGCGGGTGCTGGCATCTTGGCCTCATCTTTTTCCAAACAGTTGATCAGTGCCTCAGACATGCACTGAAAAGATCTCATCATTCCAACTGCTATATGCTCCTATTTGAGAACCTTCTCGTCTCCTTGGGGGTTAGATCCCTCGAGCATGGATGCTACTGGAGGCGTCGCGCCTCCTCCCCTAGCACCTCGTTGCCTGCCTCCATGGTGTCCTCTAACCATGATTACCTGCATGCACACAAGTCAAATCGATTAGCAACAGTATAATCAAATCATATCAACGAAATTCGTAGCGATCCGAGGTCATGGGTTGAACCCTGCTCTAATACCATATGTAATAGACCTCCCATTTTGTACAACAACAAACCTCTCATAACAAGTGCAAATATTTTTTGTGTGTGTGCATGTGTACAAGCGTAATAAAGACATTATACTCTGCATCGCAAGACGACGAAAAACATGACACATGCAACTACAACAAAAACATAATGATCTAATACGCACATCAAGCATCTGGAAGCAATGAACGACAATCAACTGACAAAAAAAATAAGACTGACTACCTACCCGTCCTACCCTACAATGGTTAGGACCTCCAGGACACATAAGCAATGCTCAAGCCCAGGTTCCCATCGTTTTTGACCAATTAAGGTCTCAAGGATGGCAATTTTTCTGAGGTACAAGGAGGCTTCTAGAAGGTAAAACACAGAATCCCCAGTTTAACAAAATCATCAGTTGAATATGGTCTAGATTTGCCCCACTTCCAACATTCGTGGGTAGTCCCGGATCATAGGGACAAGGGAAGGAGTAGAGCCTGAACCCTCCCGAACATTGTGGGAAAATGAAACTCAGACAAGGGAAATCACATAGCAAGGAGCACAAATTTTTTTGCAGAGGTATTCAAGACTCTCATGATAATTTTTAGATGAAGGAAGTTGGGTAAATTCCCTGGGAAAAACGCGGATAAGGGAATATAACCACATGGAGTCCAAAAAAAAGGATAACGCTGATCAACAAGGAGTAATGCAGAGCTTAATGATTGAACCAACACCAGAATAAAATGGCACTTCCAAAAACATCATTCTGCCTATTCAGGAAAAATAACTTCGCTATGTTAAAAAGAAATATTCAAGGAGGGAGATAACAGTGATAAGCGAGTCTGGAAACTGATAGTAATTTTATGTTACCCTAAAAATTCCATCAGAAAAATGTTGTTCTCAAACTCATCCAACTGTATAAAATGCTGTCAAGCATGCAACAACACAAGCTATCTTCTACACCACACCAGTAATATAAAACGCGAACAGAAACTTTGTTGGTTATAAAATATACCATCACACATCATTACATATTTATTTTCTATCACTCCAATCGTTACCACTGAAATGGCAATAAGCATATGTCTAGAAAAATAATCACTACTAATATATTTATGATTGTCGATCTAAGAAACATCGAGTAATCAACTCATTGATATCCCAAAACAGAGCATAAAATTGTTGTCTCAAGTTGAAATGCAGGTATGAAGTCAACCGCAGACAAGGTAGGGATGAACGATCAAGCGCATAACTAAATCATCAAGGACTCAAGGAAATTCACATGCAAGGGTACTTTCTCCTAGAAGGTGCAAGTCAATCAACTAGCCAAGGACAATAACAGAGGTAAATGACAAATGGGTTCATCCTTCTCTTCATCATCCTCGCACAGGAAAGAAGGGTGGTGAGATCCATAGGTCTTTTAACACTAAGGTGATGACTGTAGATCAGGCTCCTAGCCAACTGCTCAAGCGAGGACTGACGAGATAGGGACGAATACTAAACAACCTCAAGGTCACAATCAACACCACAGGGCGGTCACGACATGTGGGAAAACAAGGCCATAAGAGACAACAACCCAAGAGCTAGGCTAAGAAAATTTTAGCTATCAATCTAAACATCCAATCTACTTACATAATCAACATGCAGATCCAATCATAAAACCTACAACATTCTACCATTCAAATGAAGAAAGTGTATCTTTGCTTGTTTTCCCACTCTGAGTGACGTCTGTGCACTCCATGCAACTCCTGCTTGCCGACCATCGAGACTTCACTGGTACCTTCCAGCCAATGCTATGGGTACTCTTCTTCCCCCTTAGCCCCCCAAGCTGCAAAGGGGCCACACACACTATCCAGAGGTTTCATCTAGCTCCCAACTCACCTTGTAAGGATGAGCTACCACTCCTCTCTGAGCTGGGTATCCCAACTCCCACAAGTAAATCAGTCAAGTAGATATTTATGGAGCGTAATGTTACGCAAACAGAAGATGATCCTTCATCCTTCTCCTTCCTTTATTTTATAGAGTTTTGAACTTCCCTTCTTTCCTAAAATCTCATTTAATTAAAGTTTTAAAAATAAATTCCTAAAAATTCCTCTCCGTACAAGTGTCACCCATCCCCTACATTCCTCCATTATTTAATTTCTTTAATTAATTAATTATCTCAATTCCCTCACCCACCTAGAGTTACTCCGAGAATCACTCTTAGGTGTCCCCAAATTCCCTTACAAGTTTTAAAGGCTTTCCCTATTATGAAGTTGCTAATTCAGTTTAAAATTAGAAAGCTCTTAATGGTCAATTCTTTACTAAGTTGACTTTCCGCTTTTTCCCTTAAGTTCCCCTTTTTCCCTTTTTATGTTACCTCTTTTCCCTAGTTTTCTATTTTTTTTTTATTTTCCCTCTTTCCCATTTTTACTTAGAACTCAAAAAGGAAGGTGTGGAATTTAACCCCTTTTCCCTTTTTATCATTTAATTAGTATTTTTTTTTTTAATTATCAAAAAGATAAAATAATTAATTCCCCTTTTTACATTTATTACTACAGATTTTATTTTTATGAATAACTTAATTTCTTACTCCCTTCGTGTTACAAGATTTAACGAAGGTCAAAATTATTATTTAAGTAATTTTTATTTTTATTATTATTATTATTATTATTATTATTATTATAGAGAAGACAAGGTTCTACCACTAGTGTAATTTAGAATTAGGCCTTAAATTTCATATTGGGCAACATTTAATTAGGGAATTGTTTTTAAAATACTTAACATGTTATTTGTCTTAGGGACATCTAGGTTCATCCCTCTATCATCAACAACATGATGTGCCCTTCTGGATGCACTAGGTGCTCCAAGGGTGTCACTCGCCTCATCTATTCCTTTGCGCGACGTGCCCTTCAGGACACACTACATGCTCCAAGGGTGCCACTCTCCTCTTGACTGATTTGGTAGACATCAATAACGGTTGGAGTCAACACTCCACTAGGTGAACTTGTGGGAGACTAAGAGCTTCTAAGGAATAAGGCCCCAGCCTTATTGCACGCCCCTTAGAATCATCATGAGCGACTATCGTAGTTTTCCCTCATGACATCCAGGGTCCTCTCGAACTAGATAATCGTTAACCTATAGTTCGAGCCACGACAGGAGTGCTAGTAGGTTGTGATAGGGCTGGTGTCCACACCTCTCCCTCAACATCTCTGTTAGTCATGCGTGACCCCTTTACTCCATATGTGAGTCTGGTCGGCAAGCTATCGTCAGCCTGCATCATCAAAAAATCATGTCAAAACATATCCATATCATACCATCTAATCAGATGCACTAATATCAAAGTAAAACAATCAAACCCCAATGATACACTCCCTAACTCGATCCAGAGTCCAAGGGGTTCCATCGATTCCTCGACATCCTCAAGGTCCGTAATCCTGCACACTCAGTAAAACTGAGTCAATAGAACCTATCTATGTCACAGCGGTAAAATAACATGTCATCATCCCATAATGCCTCATAATCAAAATCAAAATTTTTAATAGCATAATAATCCAGATCACTTGCGAGAAAGTGTCCTCAAAGAATAAGTTCGCTCAGTGCGCCAGAGTGGGATGTTACAGGATCTAGAACCTATTTTAATATGTAAAATTAAAATATACTTTAATAGAAGTAAGCGATTTTCATAAAATTTATATTGATAAAAATTGTTTATGTATCGAAAAGGGTAGAAAAGGGTTGATGGATTATCAATCCTCTGCACATTGGAAGTATTCACTAGTGCCATTAATATGACACCTACCATTAATGGCAGTATTCATTAGTGCTATTAATTTTCAATTAGGACATGATAATCATACACTACCTTGAATTCTCAATACACTTCAAATTAAATTAAAAAAATGAAAATCTAAATGCAACAAACCAAGCCTTAGTAGATGTTGTTATTTTTTATTTTTTGTTATCAGGTCACAAAATCAAATTATTTTTCAACTTAATTTTTTTCAATCAAACTTAATGAAAACTATGTTTAATGTGTAGAATATAAGTAGTGGTAGGTTCATCATAACATTTTTCAAGTAGCTCATAATTTCATTTTTGTTTTCAATTTTCTTCAAGATATTGAAATCTAAATGCACATTGTAACAATTTAATATAATATCAACACTTTTGGAATAAAAATTCATAATTTCATAATAAAAATTGATACTTTTTAAGATGGATCTTTAAAAATTTTAATTAATATTTTAATCATACACTAACTTGAATTCTCAATATACTCCAAATTCAATTAAAAAATTAAAATCTAAATGCAACAAACCAAGCCTTAGTAGATGACCTGTTATTTTTTATTTATTTTTATCAGGTCACAAAATCAAATTATTTTTCAACTTAAGTTTTTTAAATCAAACTTAATGAAAACTATGTTTAATGTGTAGAATATAAGTAGTGTTAGGTTCATCATACACATTTTTCAAGTAGCTCATAATTTCAATTTTGTTTTCAATTTGCTTCAAGACATTGAAATCTAAATGCACATTGTAACGATTTAATATGATATCAACACTTTTGGAATCAAAATTCACCATTTCATAATTAAAATTGATACTTTTTAATATGTCTTTAAAATTTTTAATTAGGATGTAAATCATACACTACCTTAAATTGTCAATATACTACAAATTCAATTAAAAAAATGAAAATCTAAATGCAACAAACCAAGCCTTAGTAGATGACCTGTTATTTTTTATTTGTAGAATGATATTATTCCTAGAGATATTAATAGAGAGGTGGATGATTTTATGAAAGGTACTAAATTTAGTGAAAGTTTTTCTAAGTCATCAATAGTCCCTTATAATGACATGGAAATGGGTCCTAGTTTTGATATGAACTTATCCTCTTCATATGAAAAAATATTTCAATCATTGCAAATAATGAACACAAATCCTATATGTAGTAAATTGGTTATGCATTAAAGAATTTGTGTATACAATGGATAATTTGTAGGATTAAAGTATAATCAACCAAAGTATAGGTCATTTTAGGTTCCCTAGATACAATCTATAGGTTCTTCCCTAGAATTGTAAGTAAGGCTCGGTAAACTTTATAATTCAACAAAAATATATATATTCTTATTTGAATGTACCATGAAAGTAAACTAAACTGGAAATGATTCTATAATCCTAGATATTCATAAATACATGTACTTTCAATGAAAAATATAAAATTATGAAGTGTACATGTCACTTGTTTAAAGAAATTGTAATGGTATGCCATCTTCAATTATTCATTCATGATCGACTTTGGACATTTTCCATTTTCTAACTTTTGTTTTTTTTCTTGATTGAACTTCTATTAACTTTATGAGCGTTGCACATACCAAATGACTATATTGACAACTTATGACATCTGACTAGTAGTCTTGAAAGTGAACATGAGTATCAGTTTGATGGGTTTCTTGAAAACAATATCCTTTCAATATGATGGATCATCTTTCATATATAAAACCATTATCATCAAAATCTTCTAATAACCTCATATTTTGTTTTGTGCATCGCATCAATTAATATTTCACATTTTCATTGTTTTCTATAGGTGAAACCATGACAAAGACATCTCCTGCAAATAATTTGATATGTTCCCACAAGTAGTTCGTGTTAGATTATCACACAAGTACATATACAAGTTGTTTGAAAATATTTAAACATAAAAAATACCTTCTCTAACGAGATCAAAAACTCTATCACCATCAACTGACACTACAATTTCATTTGATTCCATCTCCTCTAAGCTTGCAAGTGGCATTTTCCATTTTATATTAATTTTGGTATGGCTCCAAGATTTAACATATTCCGCATTTTTGTTTTCGCAAATATCTATGGATTATGCATCCTATATGCAAACTAAACAAAAACAAGACTCATTTCTTCTATCAAATGAAAACACATTTTGATAGTGTTTTGTTTTAACTGAATGCATTTTTTGTGTCCCATGTATTGTACCAGATTCATATGGGATTGATCTATTTACATATTGGATTCCAGCATACCAAAAAAACCTACACAAGACAAGAACTTGTTAACTTGAAATATCTCATGAAAAATATTGAAGATCATATAAATTTGAACACATGAATAAAAATATCATGTGTACATGTGTAACATGTATATATAGAAACACCTTCGCACATCCCTTTACGGATTATTTTCATGGATTAGCACCATTTTTCACCATTCAACAACTTGATCAATGGATTCAAATCGATCAGCATGAGGGTTCATCTGATACCTTCAAAGTGCTCATTTTACACATGCCCATGCACAATCGTTCTCTCCTTTTCCATGATTAGTCTCAAAAAAATTCCAAAAATGTGTAATGTTTGATTTCTTATCAAGACGACACAACCAATAAAATTATCGTGAAGATTTGAACTAACTTGCACAACCATTTGACCATATCCAATGTCGATTGAATCTGATCCCACGTTCTTTCAATGATTCATAAAATTTATCAAAACAATGTTGTACATAATGTGTGTTGTGTGTTCGAACATCACTTATATAAAGTTGATATTCTTTAATAACATGTCGATTGTCATTGGTTCTTTCTATGTTATCAAAACTCCGTTGAGAATTTCTATATAGAACGTGGAAAAATATAGTGACTTAATCAGAATGATAATATTCACTCTGTATTTCCTTTTATCCAGGGAATGTGTAATTCTCTGCAAAATCAAATACATACAAAATTGTCCCTGGCGGAAACACTTTACGGGATTGTTTGAATTGTAGGTATTTACATCGATCTCTATGTGAGTGCTTGGTGTATTTATAAATTTCTTTTTCAAACTCCTTCAAAAAATCTATCACACAGATTGTATCTATTTTCAAATCAATCCTTTTGGAAATACCATTTGAATAATGTGGAGCCATGTTGTTGATGTATTCATATCTCTTCCAATTGACTGTCATATTAGAAAATGATTGATCATTCATATCAATAGGATACTTTGAGTGAAAAAAACTTATATTTACACAATGATCACATTTCTTTCCACCAACACATGTTTTTTGGTAAAATAATTCATCACCTTCTCTTTCACATATAATTTCAGATATAAAAGAACAAAATTTGGAAGGACAAGGTGAACTTGGCCATAAAGTTTTACCAAAATCAAGAAAAGTGTCGTAATATAACTCAAATTACACATGATAATGACAACAACAAGTGTCACAAATAGTGATGGGTCTAACAAACCATGGTTTTTGTTGCACAAATGTATTGATGGAAATTTTAACTTCTTTGTTCTCTTCTTTGAACTTATTGAACAATTTTATTTGTGTCATTGAAAATATATGTTTTGGATGTTCTTCATATTTTTTTCATGTTATTCTTTATCACAACACATCCCTTGTATGTGGTGAAGCACGGGATTTTGTCAACCAACAATTACGGGCCGATTCTTTAACATTTTCTGCAAGTCTTTCTTTGTAGGGTTGTCTAGAAATCACTGTCCAACAAGCAAGTTCATCATTTTCATCTATTTGTTATCGAATTTTTCTATGTTTGTAAAATGTTTTTCTTGACATTCCAATCGATTTTTCCATGTGTCATGTCAAACGATATTTTATATTTCTAGATGAAACAACTACTGTTTGTATCACTCTACGTGCAACACTAACATCTTTTTTTCGAGATTTTCCAAAAGATTTTAATACACTTGTTATATTGTCAAAGACATTTTGTTTCATCGTTGTATATTTTGTCGACCTCTGAATACCCAATAATGATGTAGTTTCTTTTAAATTTCTTGACTTTATTAGACATAGTAAAAGTTGATATTGTACTATTACTGATTCGTCTTTGAAAAAAGTATTATACATATTCTTAGTTCGATATGTTATATAATTTTTAGCTTCATTCTTCCCAAATTTGTTAGTATCAACATTTTCTAATATTTCATCATTAATGTTGATAGATTCTCCTGGATATTTCAATTTAAAGTTTATATTAAAAAACAAAACCTGAACATAAATTCACTAAACTATATACAAGTGCCCATCTTGTATTATCTAAATTTATGCAGATACCTATAGGTGATTTGACTTCTGCTTCAATTTGGGTTTCAACGTTTTCATCGACATTATGAGACAAATCTATTTATGTTTTTTGAAAAACATCAAATCATAATTACAATCAATTATATTAAACAATAATTTAAATTTGAATTTTATACTTTTAATACAGACAATATCTGCATGCATACCTGGTTGGACTTCTTCTTGTTGAAAATCTCTATTTACATCATCATCATTTCTTTCTTCAATATTTGCACGTTCTCATTTATTTCTTCAATAATGCTCTTTCCTTTGTTCGTTAAGGTGAGTTTCATCTTGAGTGTGATCAAATTTTCTCTTATGCAAACTTTTGTTTCCCATAAGTATAGTTATATTTAAAAGTTTTTAAAAAATCAACATTTTAAAATAGTCTCAAAACAACTTCATTGTCACAAAAGTTATTAAAAAATAATATGAATACTTGTATGTTCAACAAAGGCTTCACCTTCAAAAAATGTTCAACAAATCTTTCACTTTGAAAAAATGTTCAACAAAGGCTTCACCTTGAAAAAATGTTCAACATTTAGCCTTCAATATATAAATTGTTATTCCAATAAAAACTTGAACATCAAAAAAATAAACTTTATTTTTGCATTCAAAACATCAACTACTTTGTTCAAAAAAATGAAAAAGATGATTCCAAACTTTGTTTAGGTGCTCTACAAAACCATGAAACAAGCGAGTGAATTGTGTTAAATTTTTTCGGCTGAAAGTGTATTCATAATATTTGGTGCAAAGTGAAACGAAACGATGTGTCTCTTCATTGTTTTCAGCCGACAAAATTCTCTCACCCACCTTTTGGCCGAAAAATAATTGTTTCGATCGAAAAGCTAGGAAACCGTTTATTTTTAACGGATTCCATTATAATTACATATTTCAGCCGAAAAAACTCTCTTTCAGCCGACAACCAATGAATGAGATTGTTTGCAGGAACCTAAGAATTGCCTCTAGCTTACTTGAAATTTGGAGGTTGCAGACTCCTACAAATAATCAAATCTGAGTTTCGAAATTGATAACAGCATTTGAAAAATTTAATCTACTTTCAATGGATATAATTTGTTTTCATTTTCATTATTTTTATCTAATTTTATTTAATTTAAAAAAAAATCACTACATAATATTTTCAGGTGACATTATGATTTAGTGAAATGAAATATATGTATCTCTAAAAATACATAGTGAAAAATATAGAAAAAATTATATTCATAATCTTTAAACTGTTCTTTTCAAAAGGTTATTTTTAGATTTTACTTTTAAGTAAAAATTAAGATAGATACAAGGTGGGGGAAAACATGTGTTTAAAATATGCAACATTTTCAACCTGGTCAACTTTAAAAAATTCCAATATTTATAATATTCTTTCCATTAGATTCAAAATTATAGTCATAATAAGATAGAGTCTTTGTAGATTGTTTAAGTATATTTTGTTTGCCAAAAACAAAAGTTTAATAATATATACATTGTTGGGGCGGGGGGGAATAACTCATTATGATGTCGACGCCCGTAACCTCCACAATCCACAGGTCAGAAGGTCCACGTCAACACAGGATTTTTCCTTTTTTGCTGGACCGCAGAGCTTTGGAACACTCTTCTATTTCCCTATCGGGAAATCTGCACTCATAGCAAATCCTCATGGGATCCCCTCTTTGCACTTAGGAGATCGGATTTCACGCCTTTGCAAATCCTGTGGTCAAGTGTTGGTCTCTCGAATCCCCGAAACTCGACAACAGTCAACACTAACATTTCCTTCCTTTTAGGGAATTTCCCTATCGTGATTTCAGTGGTCGCAATGTTGAGTAACTTGTCTTCCCAACTCCCGAATCCTGATTCTGCGAAACTCCAATACACTTGCGCGGTTTGACCTTTCAATGCCACTTCACTTCTATCGGGATTTCGGACTTCGCGGTGTCGTGAATCCTGACTAACTTCTTTCGGAACTTCACTCCACGAAAGCCTGAAATAGCGTGCCACTTGTCCACCTTGCTGACCCTTGTCGTCCCATACCGTCCTCTAAGTCTTCGAGATTTCGCGTTTCCTGATTTCACGATTCTCGTTGCAAGGTTTACGGGACTTCAACCTTTGAAACCTTGATATGGAACTCCCTGTGTAAATCCAATGGTCCTTATGGCTTGGATCTACAGTCCTACCCCTCCTGAGCTTTAAACCTTTAGGAAATACTCATCGTATTTACCCTGCTCCTCTGCGAGATCTGATGGCTCACGAAAATTCACGAATTCTCCTCAGAGAATCCCGACTGTCTATTCCTCCTTGGTGATTTCTATGAATAACTAACCGTTCCTCCATGAACTTGTCCACTTGTAACACAAACTTACGACACCTTCTTAATTCTTCCCGGTACAACTTCTGTGCGACCCTTTCAGCGGTTATAAGGTTTTATCCTTCCTGAGTTTCCTTATAACTCTGAGTTTCAGAGAAGACTCTTGCACGCACTCCTTGCACAACTCTTATGCCTAAATGCACTTTTGAACGAGAACAAAAGCTACCCTATCTAAACCCTTTGTCAACGCACTCCTTGCAGGCGATTCGACTACACTCCTTGCAGGAACTCTTGCTCAGATAGAGAAACAATTGAAACTCATTCCTACTCTCTTTCAGACTTCAACTCAAAACATGAAATCATATACATAGCATATAAAGAAAATGTATAACGGGAAGCAAACATTCATGAGCATATCATTCAACATCAATACACAAAGAACAAACACGAAACCATGAATTTGAATCAAACTCTTCCTATTCATCCAAATATTTGTACATGGGTGTTCTTACACAACTCTCTGCTTCTCTTCTATGCTCTCCTGATAATGTTACAATACACAATGAGGGTGTCTATAGCCTGTTTCCCTCTTGAGTTCTAAAACTGTCTAATCTACACATTCAATTCTACCTACTTGCATTAATTACCATAAATGCCTCCTACTTACTGAGGACGAGAGAAAATCAGTCAAGGTCCCGATTACATTATACAAATGTGCTTCTTCTTAATGGTTTCATTTAAGATTGTGCATCAACTTCAAGGTGATTTCAAAATTTGTACTGTGCTTTCCAGCTGTCCGTTGTTTTCGCACTGGCTCACTTGGTGTTGGCGATGCTCCTGCATCATACTCCCTCGCTTTAAAATTTTCATGGGCTCTTGTCCATGAGCTTGCGCACAGTCTATCCATGCCTCTATATTTCTTCTTCATTCTCCTAGCTAGCATCTTCAACTGGATGGTTCTTCTATTTGACCAGATACTCAAAGTATTCCCTTCATCTGGTCTTCTTGCTCGCTCTTTTATCTAGTATGTGCTCCATCTATGGCTCCTCTGCAACTGGCATCTGCTTTGTCCATTGGATCACTGGCTGCTTATCTCTTGTTCCTGGTTCCTCAGCCTTATATGGGTACAAATCTGAGATATTGAATAACGGAGAAATTCCAATCACATCAGGTAATTCAATCTCGTAAGCATTTTCCCCAAACTTCTTCAGGACCCTGCACGATCCGATTTTCTTCATCTTCAGCTTATTATATGTTCCTCTCGGGAACCTTTCTTTTCTAAAATGTGCCAAAATCAAGTCACCAACCTCAAATTGAATTTGTCTCTTGTGCTGATCGGCTCTGCACGTATATTCCTGGCTCAAATTCTACAATCACTCCTTCACCTGGCTGTGAAGTTCTTTCATCGCCTCTACGAAATCTTCTTCACTAGCGCTTCTAGTCGTAGTCTATTCTGAATCTCTCAGTTCATAAATTCCCCTCGGCTGCATGCCATAGAAAATCTAAAATGGAATCTACCCTGTGCTTCTGTTAACCGAGTCCTTATAAGAAAATTTTGCCTGTGGTAATATGTGGTCCCACTGGCTGTGGTGTTCTGTCACCAGGCTTCTCAGCAAGTCTCCCAGACTTTTGTTTACCACTTTTGTCTGTCCATCCATCTGAGGATGATAAGCTGAACTAAATGAAAATTTAGTTCCCAACTTCTTCCATAAGGTTCTCCAAAAGTGCCCTATGAATTTGGTGTCTCGATCCGAAACTATGCTTCTTGGTAAGCCATGAAGTCAAATGACTTCCTTGAAAAATAGGTTCGCAATGTGAGTTGTGTCACTGGTTTTCTGACATGGAATGAAGTGTGCCATCTTGGAAAATATATCCACCACCACAAAGATTGAGTCATATCCTCTTTGTGTTCTTGGCAACCCCAATACAAAATCCATGCTAATCGCATCCCACGACCTTTCTGGTATGGGAAATGGTTGATAAAACCCCGCATTCTGCTTTCTTCCCTTCGAATGCTGGCAAATTCAACATCTGTCCATGAATCTCTTGACATCTTCTCGCATTCCCGGCAAAAAATATGACTTGTTCAACTTTGCGAATGTCTTGTCGTGACCAAAGTGCCCTTCCAATCCTCCACTGTGTTTCTCCTTTAGCAAGTTCTCCCTCATGGATCATTTCAGAATACACAGTTGATTACCTCTAAATAGTAATCCTTCTTGGATCATGTATTCTATCCATTGGATTCTGTCTCTGAGAATTGGATTTTCAGCTGCTTCATACGCTTCCTTGAAATCCTGATCATCTGTGTACATGTTCCTGAGATCATCAAAACCCAACGTTTTGACTCTGAACTCCTGCAACAACAACCATTTCCTGCTCAAAGCATCAACAACTCTATTAGCAGTACCATAAATATGTTTAATCACAAAAGTGAAATTATGCATATACTCAACCCATTTAACATGTCTCTAATTCAACTTTTCCTGTTGAGTCACAAACTGCAGTGCATGATTGTCACTGTATAAGACAAACTCTTTGGGTATCAAGTAATGCCTCCATTTTTTCAGTGCCTGGATAATAGAATAAAACTCCTTGTCATAAGTGGAGTACTTCACCTTATCTTCATTCAGCTTCTCACTGAAGTATGCTATCAGCCTGTCTTCCTAACTCAAGACTACCCCTATTGCAAACCCACTTGCATCACATTTCACTTGAAATGTTTTTCGAAAATCCGGCAGCACCAAAACTGGTTGTTCCGTAATCTTCCTCTTCAACAGATTAAAAATCTTCTCAGCCTCTTCTGTCTAGTGAAAAGACTTGTGTTTTTTCTTCACTGTGTCCATCATCACTGCACTAATTCCACTGAAATTCTTCATGAACTTTCGGTAGAAACTAGCCAATCCGTGAAAACTTCTCACCTCAAAAAATTCTTCGGTGATGGCCAATTCTTGATTACTTTCACCTTATCTGGATCCATCCTCAACTCATCTGCAGAAATAAAAAACCCCAAGTAGATGAGCTATGTCTTCATGAATGAGGATTTCTTCATGTTTATCAATAGCTTCTCCTGCTGCAATCTCTACATCACTGTAGCCAAATACTTCAGATGCTCTGCCACTATTTTACTGAAAACCAGTATGTCATCTAAATACACAATGAAAATTTTTCCGATGAACTCCCTCAGGACTTCGTTCATCAACCTCATGAAGGTACTCGATGCATTTGTTAGGCCAAATGGCATAACAAGCCATTCATACAACCCTCCATTTGTTTTGAATGTTGTCTTCCATTCATCACCTTCTCTCATGCGAATTTGATGATAACCGCTTTTCAGATCAATCTTTGAAAAATACTTTGCTCCACTCAAGAAATCCATCAGATCATCCATCCTTGGCAATGGAAATATGTACCTGATGGTTATCTTGTTAATTTCCCTCGAGTCAGTACACATCCTCCAGCCTCTGTCTTTCTTCGGACTAAGTATTGTTGGAACAGCACACAGACTCAAGCTTTCTCTGACCAAACCTTTGTCTAATAACTCCTAGACTTGCCTCTTAACCTCTTCATTCTCCTGCGGCATCAATCTATATGAGGATTTGTTTGGTAAATTGGCTCCTGGTATGAGATCAATATGATGACTCACACTTCTAATTGGTGGTAACAAACGAGGTAATTCGTCCACTACTATGTCAGTGAACTCTTCCAGCAGTTCCCGAACTTCTTCTGGTAAATCATGCACTCTGGTGCTGGTCAAAACAATTCTTGGTTTCCTGAACACAAAGAATTGTGGATCCTCCTTCTTCTTAACCTCTGTAAGAAGTTCCTTCCCACTCATGAGAAGTACAGTGTTACCTACATCTGGTTTCACCTCTTTATATTTAATTGGAAGAAACATGTGTGTCCTCCCATTCTTCTCTAGGGTGTATGTGTTCATTCTCCCATCATGAATCACATTCCTGTCATATTTCCATTGTCTACCCAGAAATAGATGACAAACATCCATAGGAATGACATCACATAATATCTTATCATTAAATCCTCCTATCTTGAATTCAACTAGGCATTGTTTAGTGACAGTTACCTGATGCCCTTTTTGTAGCCATGAAACTCTATATGGGATTGGATGATCAATCATCTCCAGCTCCAGCTTCTCTACCATCTCTGTAGAAATGAGATTATCCATGCTACCACTATCCACAATGACATTGCATACCCTGTCCTTGGCCTTGCAAGCAGTCCGAAAAAGTCTGATCCTTTGGACTGAACTCTCCACCTCCTTCTCTAGTGTCAAAAGGACTTTTCGCATCCTCAACGATCTTCCTCCTTCAACATATTCTACCTCAGCATCTCACCTCTGTGCCTCAGCGATGTGAGTTTCTCAAATCTCTTTCCTTTTATCTAGACACTCGTAAGATTTGTGCCCATTCTTTCCACATGTGAAGCATGTTTTTACTCCACCTCTTCCTCTTCCTCTACCTCTGGTATGAGGAAAAGTGTTATTGTCAGCATAATCTCCTCTCTTCTCAGTATGCTTCCCTCTCTGTTCAACATATGGCCCTTGTTGTGAGGTTCCACCTCTCTCAATTTGAGTCTGAGGTTTCTTCCAGTCCTCCTTGGGATTTTGATATTTGTCCTGGGAAACTGATTTACCTCTGGGATGACTTCTGCCTCGGCCTCTTTGACCCTGCTTTCGGCTCATCTTCTCTTCAGCTTTCAGAGCCATCTGATAAGCATCTTCCACCGTTTGGATGGTTACCATTCTCATCTCATCCTGAATGTCATATCTCAGGCCATTCAAGTATCTGGAAACTTTCTCATCATCGTTTTCTCGATGACCTTCCCTGATGTTCAGCCTGTAGAATTCTTCAGTGTATTCTTTCACTGTCATCAACTTCTGTCTCAAGTTCTGCATTCTCCTGAATAGAGTAATTTGATAATCTCTGGGGATGAATTTCACCTTCATCTTTGCAATCATTCTATCCCATCTTTTGATCTTTTGCTTGGCCTTGTAGCGTCTGTCAGCTTGTAGTTCATCCCACCACAATGTTGCATGTCCTTTCAGTCTCGTGACAGCATGTATGACCTTCTTGTCCTCCTCGACATCTTCATATTCGAAGTATGTATCCATATCTCTAATCCAGTCTAGAAGCTCCTCTGCATCCAGATTTCCCTCATAAACTCGAATGTCCATTTTCACTTTTGCACCCATTCTTGCAATATCTTTGATCAAACTTTCATTTGTTGAATCTTCGGCCACAACTTCTTCACGTTTAGCCTCAATCTCACTTTCGAAATCACTAAGATCCCCCACACTGACTGTGCGTCTTTGTGTTGTCTCCATGTCTTCGAGTCTAGCTCATAGATCACGCATCTCTTTCTCCATGGTTGGATCAGTCATCTGCCTGCCTCTTCTTCGTGGAATTTCCCTATCCTATGGTGGATCGGATGTTTTTCTATCTCTTCTCCTGGGCAGAATGATGAAATATTCTCTCTTCTTCTCTGCTACAAAAAACAAATAACCTTTCTGTGCTCTAATACCAAACTGATGCCGACGCCTGTAACCTCCACAATCTGCAGGTTGGAAGGTCCACATCAGCACAGGATCTTTTCTTTTTCGCTGGCCCGAAGAGCTTCGGAACACTCTTCTATTTCCCTATCGGGAAATATACACCCATAGAAAGTCCTCGTGGGATCCCCTCTTTGCACTTAGGAGATCGGATTTCGTGCCTTCGTGAATCCTGTGGTCGAGCGTTGGTCTCTTGAATCCCTGAAACCCGACAACAGTCAACGCTGACCTTTCCTTCCTTTTTAGGAATTTCCCTATCGCGATTTCGGTGGTCGTGATGTCGAGTAACTCATCTTCCCAACTCCTAAATCCCGACTCCCGAATCCCAATTCACCGAAACTCCAATACATTTGCACAGTTTTACCTTTCAATGCCACTTCACTTCTGTCGGAATTTTGGACTTCGCGGTATCATGAATCCTGACTTAATTATTTTGGAACTTCACTCCACGAAACCCTGAAATAGCATGCCACCTGTCCACCTTGCTGACCCTTGTGGTCCCACACCATCCTCTGAGTCTTCGGGATTTCGCGTTTCATGATTTCACGATTCCCGTTGCAAGGTTTATAGTACTTCAACCTTCAAAACCCCGATATGGAACTCCCTGTGTAAATCCAACAACCCTTATGGCTTGGATATATGGTCCTGCCCCTCCTAAGCTTTAAACCTTTAGGAAATAGTCACTTTATTTACCCTGCTCCTCCACGAGATCTGACGGCTCACATAAATTCATGAATTCTCCTCAAAGAATCCCGACCGTCTATTCCTCCTTGGTGATTGTTGTGAATAACTAACCATTCCTCCGCAAACTTGTCCACCTGCGATGCAAACTTACGACACCTTCTTAATTCTTCTCGGTACGACTTATGTGCGACCCTTTCAACGGTTATAAGGTTTTATCCTTCCTGAGTTTCCTTATAACTCCGAGTCTTAGAGAAGACTCTTGCGTGCACTCCTTGCGGCAACCTTCAAATGCTTCCAAGTGCCTGAATCCCTTCGACCCTGCACACTCCTACAACATCACTCTCTCACACTTCGCTCAAGTTCATGACTCTAAGACTTTACTTGGCCTATGCACTCCTTGCACAACTCTTATGCCTAACTGCACTTCTGAACAAGAACAAAAGCTACCCTATCTGAACCCTTTGTCAACGCACTCCTTGCAGGAGATTCGACTGCACTCCTTGCAAGAACTCTTGCTCAGATAGAGAAACAATTGAAACTCATTCCTACTCTCTTTCAGACTTCAACTCAAAACATGAAATCATATACACAGCATATAAAGAAAATGTATAACGGGAAGCAAACATTCATGAGCATATCATTCAACATCAATACACAGAGAACAAACATGAAACCATGAATTTGAATCAAACTCTTCCTATTCATCCAAATATCTGTACATGGGTGTTCTTACACAACTCTCTGCTTCTCTTCTATGCTCTCCTGATAATGTTACAATACACAATGAGGGTGTCTATATCCCATTTCCCTCTTGCGCTCTAAAACTGTCTAATCTACACATTCAATTCTATCTACTTGCATTAACTACCATAAATGCCTCCTGCTTACTAAGGACATGAGAAAATCACTCAAGGTCCCGATTACATTATACAAATGCGCTTCTTCTTAATGGTTTCATTTAAGATTGCGCATCAACTTCAAGGTGATTTCAAAATTTGTACTTCACTTTCCAACTGTTCGTTGTTTTCGCGTTGGCTCGCTTGGTGTTGGCAATGCTCCTGCATCACATTATCATTCCTTTCATGTTTAAGGAATATAGAAATAAACAATTGTCAAATTGAAATATCAAATCTCAATAATAAAAAATTGAAAAATAGTTAGTGGAAAGCTAACAAAATTCTTCACAAGTTTTGTTTTTTCCGTAAAGTGAAATTCTAAATAAAAAAAAATACTTTTGTATACCGAAAGTTGAAGAACTTGTGAAAATGTAGTTTTTTTTCTCATAAAACAGGAAAAATAGACACCCATCTTCATGATTTTATCCATGGTGATTCACTCTAAACCCTTTTCATAAAAAAAAAATTAATATTAAGAAGGTATTCAGTATTTTCATTATTTTTTCAAAATTTACAGGAGACGGATTTTGAAAAGAGACATACCAGGGAGCATTGTGGAGCATAAGAATACTTTGGAACAACAAAAATATTCATAAAATTGGGATTTGAAGGGTATGGTGATTCACTCAAAACCCTACATAGTACAAATTTTAAATTTTATTGTTGATTTTGATAAAAAAAAAATGTTTTTTTCAAACTTTTGTGGTGAGGGGTTTCAAGGATATTTTCTAGATATTCCACAATTTGTTCCATTTTTCATGGGCATTTCAAATCTGAATAGGGATTCATCATTAGGACTAATCGTATTTTTACAAAATTGTATTCCTATTTGAATTTTAATTAAAATTCAAACAAAAAAAAGAAGAAAAATTCATACCTACCTTAAACCCTTGTTTATTTTTGTTACGTGAATGCAAAATTTCACCCTAGGGTTTAACTCCCTCTATCACTTCAGAATTAGGTCTTTTCATTTTAGGCATTTCAGATATAATGGGTTTGTTTTATATCTATAAGTGTTTGGCATGTGATGCAAAGGGACCTTATTGCAATGGATCCCAAATGCAATCGACCCTCTGATGTTTTTTATTTTTATTTTTTTAAACGGTTTCGAATTTGACGGGTTTTTTTTTAAACGTTTTTTGATTTTCCAAGGCGCCATTTCGACAGAAATCTATTGATGTGTTTATGTCTAAGGAGCAACGATAAAGTCAATTTTGTTTTATTATTCTTAAATTTAAAAAATATGGTGCATAAAAAAAAATATCACCGGTGTTTTCTCATCCAAACAACACAGAAAATGTTGTGACATAATTTTTTAAATTTTTCTTCTCATCGGTGTGTAATTTTTATATTATTTTTTTTCTTTTATAAATGTTTTTTTTTTTTGCTATGTTTTTCTTTACTAGTGTAGTTGTTGTGATGTCTTCTATATATATCACATTGTTGTAATTCACACTTTTTTTGAAAGGGAATTAAACTATTTGGTGTGTTTTGTTGTATGGAACGCACTGGTGCGCTTTGTTGTATTGAACTCACTAGTGTGTTTTATGTAATAAATGCATCGATGCTTTTTATTTAAAAAGAGCACTAGTTACAACGATGTTTTTTTCGTTGAAAATTATGTGATTTGTTTAGAAAATATATTTAATAATTTTTCTGTTGAATGGTACAGGTTATATAGTGATAAAAATATGAGTGAGAAGAGTTCAAATAAGAAAATTTATGGTGGACACAATGATGACACATCCAAAAAAACAAATAGGAGAGTTCTATGTAAATTCTATACAAAATTAATATGGTTGAACTATATGTAAGTTTAACTAATATTTATTGGTTAGTGTGTGTCATGCAGGGACACAAAATGAGGAAGATCTTTAAGATTATTTTGGATCTCAGCGTAGAAGATAATAGAAGCTTGATGGAAAAATTGCAGAGCGATGAATCTGGTGAATGAAAAAATATTATTCAATATGATTTTTTTTTTGAATTTTCATTAATAATATACTTATGAATATTAGATGACATGTTTCAAACAATATATTAATTCACATATGTTTAATGTTCTAGAGGCACCAACAACGAGAGAACATAATGTCATATTCCTTAAATAAAATAAAATAATATAGAAGATGTAAATGATTATGAATTGGTCTTGAGCTCATCTAGAGTGGTGTTGGAGATTAATCAAAGGGGAGAAAATTTTTACGGAACTATGAGAGATATATTGGAATGAACATATAGACGTTCTTTCCACTTACAATATAGAAATCAATTGAATGATTCAAAGAACTAGGTTATATTTAAAATAGATGAAGCATTTCCAAAACAATGGTCAATGAGACTTGTCAGACTTGCAATAGCAAAAACATACAACAACAAAAAATAATCATTCAAAAAGTAATATTCCTAAAA
>ML790400.1:438148-453006 GCA_009831015.1 Picea engelmannii | reverse complement strand
TATGGTTGATATACTTTTATTTATTAATTTAAAAGGATGGAAAATGATTTCATATTAACCATTTAAGTAAAAATGTATTTATTTTTAATACTATTTTATTTAAATGTAGTTTTCAGTGATACTAAAATAGTAGTTATTGTAATTGTTGTTTTTATTGATTATGAAAGTAAACAATAAGTTGTTTTATTTTTGTTGCGGTAAAGTAGCTACTCCCTATTAAGGTAAACAATCTTGTCAATTATAATAGGATGTTTTTTTTTTTTTTTGTTGGTGTTGCTATTGCAATTTGATGATACAAAAACATTGTAAATGTTGGAACATGACACCAACACAGGTTGTAAATGTTGTGAAATTCAGTTCTGAGTGTTTATAGGTCTATATCAATTACCTTTTACTTATATCAACTAATTTTTACTTAAATGTAGTTGTTGATAAGTTGATGTTGAAGTTTTTTTTATTTTCATAACCTAAACGATAATGAGATTATACAACAAATATGGAACTTTAGCATGAAATCATCATTATTTTCGTTGGACGAAAGGCTTAGTATTTCTACAAAAAGCTATTGATTTCATCAGACTATTTAACCTAAAAAAATCTTACCTAATCTGAAGAAATAGTTGGTAATCTTACTTAACAACATCCCACAATGTATTCAAAGCGTTCAAATATTCCTCCAATGCAACTCAGACAATGTACTCAAAGAGTTCAAAGATTCCATTTGTTTGGCAGTTTCTTTAGAAATGTTAATACAAGTGATGTCCAAGGACAACGAAAAGCTATATGTAGGTGAGGAAGAACATCGAAAAACTACAGTTACAGTAGCAAGAAAGTAGTATTGGATTTTGTTTATACAGCGTCGTTCGTTTCCAAATTGGCCCTCCACAAATCATTGATCAGCTCCACGAATGTTATGGCTCTCTGTAAACCACTTTCAAATAGTCGAATGTTAAGGCCAAATAAATTTTTCACTCCAATAGTTAGGAGATTGAGCTTCACCATTACAGTTGGTGATGAACAAAGACACAAAGAAAACCATCATTCCAACATCTGGGACCATGATGTCATACATTGTATACATTATACTACATTGTGTATGTCTTATCTGTGTGTGTGAGAATGTATACATTTTACTGCATTGCTATATCCTTTAATAAATATAGATCTTTGGGCTCTCACTACTTGTGTATGTCTTTGCCTATATCTATATGTGTGTATCCTATATGCTTCTTATGTATGGACTACTGGTAACTCTCCCAAATTTCCTCTAGACTACAACAATATCAAATCCAATTTCAAGATTATTTGCTTAGCTAATCATGTTGGTTAAAGAAATATATAAAACCATTCATTTTTTCTTATACACTATTTTGAATGAGGTGTAATCTACCTATAGAGTAGTGTTTTATAGTCTCTTAGTGAAAAGAGAAGACAAGGTATTTCTTATTATGAATTTCCCCATTACCTTCCATGTATCCCCTCCCTGCTCTCCATAATCTCGTTATCTAGATATTTCCATTGTAACTTTTTTAAATAAGTCTTTCAAATCCACATAATTTGAATTTCCTCAACCAAAAATACAATACATTAAGATCTTAACCCCTTAGCCAACCAATTCAATAATTTGAATCTTAACACACTTACTAGTATTTATAAAATCAAGTTGTTCTCTCACTTGGTCACCATACATATTTTTCGTTTTCTTTCTCTTTCGCTAAATATGAGCAAAGAACTCTTCTCAAAACGTCTCCAAATCATAATATCATTTAAACAATTTTAAATTACAAAAGAAAATAGACTACTATAACAACTATGAAATCTTAAATTAATTAAAACTCATTATCCTACTTTTACAATCCTATGATTCAATCATGTATCTATCCCTTTATGTTCACCTAATTGTGTCAACTCAACGTTCAATTTATCTTATTCAAATTCAATCCATTAATTGGATTTCATTACAAGTTTAATTCATTTGGAATAAACTTCTACTATAAGTTATAACTATGGCTACTAAATTCAAGCATTTAAATTAATTACTAATGTCTAGAAACCATGTTACACCCATCAACTACCCATGTACATTTGAAATATGCAATAAAATTTTGTCTTAGTAAATGACAATGTCCTTAAACCAACTTACCATTTCACAAACCATACATTGAGTCATTGACACTCTATATAACATTACCTTCTATTTTCTTTATCAAATTTCACTATGAACTTCCACAACTATTATTTAAAATTCCATCCATCCTCGTTCAAATGATTGGATGTGTTTTTATTGGATCTCTAGTGGCTATGTGGTAATACAGACTATAATAGGGAATTTTCGTCTTGTCTAACCAAAGTGATAGTTTTGCATTTACAATAACTATATATATATATATATATATAGCGAGAGAGAGAGAGAGAGAGAGAGAGAGAGAGAGAGAGAGAGAGAGAGACGAATGTTGGGGTTGAATCTAGAATAAATTATGGATCATTTTGGTATCAAAGTCAATTTCAATATTATATGCTTTGCCAATCACGTTGGTTAAAGAAATATATACAATCATTGATTTTTTCATATACGCAATCTCTATTTTGACCGAGGTATATTCTAACTACACAGTAGTGTTTAGTGAAAAGAGGAGACAAGGTATTTAACAAAGCTACCAACTTAAAGAGAACTCTCCAGATTTTTTAGTTTCTAGAGCTCACATTTTTTACCCCCGTTTAAAAAAATGGTGCTACATGTAGAACCCTTTTTTGGGGGGATGGTTAAAATTCCGACTTGTTTGACATCACAACCTTGAGAATCGATACCATTGAGGAGAGAACCCTTAAATCAAAAAGTGATGTTACCTACTAGCATCAATTTTTTTTTGTAATTAAAATTATGACCTAATTGAAATCATGGCCTAGACTACTTATACCATCAAAGATAAAAGCCTTAAAAAAAACTCCTAAATCGTTACTTCAAAAATTGTTTTTTTTTATTTTTTTTATAAAAAATAATGAACGGGAAAGAAAAAACACTTTGCGAACAAGTTATTTTAATAAATAAAAAAAATGCATTTTTATAAATAAAAAAATCATAATCTAATTTTTTTTAATAAATAGTTCAAAAACAAAATTAACATTAAAAAAATTGTTTTTTTTTAAAACACTAAAGAAACAAAATTAAAAAAAAAAAAACAGGAAAAAAGATATTAAGAAACATAAATTTTAAAAGAATATTTTTGAAAAAGAAACTTAAAAATAATATCCTTTACACAATTTTAAAATCCAAAAGAAAATGGACTACTATAACAACTATGAAATCTTAAATCAATTAAAACCCATTATCCTAGTTTTACAATCCTCCAATTCAATATTGTAGCTTACCATTTGGGAGTTCCTATCCCATATTTAAAACAAGTGCTTCATGGTAGCGTAGTCCCTACCAGGTTGGAATGGGAATAAATGCACTGTTATGGAGGGACTGAGGGAGAAATAAAAGCCTGAAGCAGAAGACACATGGGAAGCATCTTGAAGTATAGGTGGTATCCATGGAGAAAATGACTTGTGTCATTGTGACACACACCATCCATAAGACATCGAGCTGGTAGATGACCTAGGGAGAATGTCACTGTGGAAATAAGACCGAAGCCCCAAAGAACATGAGTCCCACATTCCCAAATTAGTTAATCATAATATTATATTAATATGCGGTTAATATGCGGATATTCTTGCAGATTAATATGTTAGAACCGAAATGACAACCTAACGAGAATGTCAATCCTACTGCATTTTTTATAAATGTGATACTCATGTTTAAGTTTTTTCCTGGGGCATGTATAGTTCAAATATGGGACCTAGAAATTTTATGTCGTAATGACTTGAAGCAATAAAAAAAGGATAGTAGTAGTTTTATTTTTATTTGTTTTATTTTTTGTTTTGAATTAAAGGTTCTTGGAAAAAGGGACCAGGAATCAGACACATTAAACTTTCAAATTTAACAAACACAATTTCCTGACATCCAACATAGTTGAAGATAAAAATTTATCATCACATAAAAATAATACAAGATGATCGATATGCATAAAGATAACTAAATTAGATTCCAAAAACAGGCCCACAAGGCACCGTCAAGATTGTTCCCGAAGTAGCTTTGTTTGAAATTTATCAAAAAATAATAATGTCTATTACATGTTTTTGGAAATTTAAATGTGTTTGTCATATAGACTAGGATTGGGGCTCCCATGAACCATAAAAGAAATAAGTACAAGAAATAGGACTATAGAAATAAGAAGTGGGGGATGGTAGAGAGGAAGACATGAAAAGAAGAAATTGGAAGTTATCAGTCTTTGGTTAGAGATTTCTATTTAAAGAGGTGGAATAACTGGATTGATAAAGAAAGCAAGATGTGATCAGTATAGAATTACTATGATGGTATCTATTTCTCCCTTTGTTATTTTCTTGTTGATGCATTTTTATTGATCTCGTCGATGACCATTGGAATCATGCCAATCGGTTGTTTCCCTTCGTTGGTGAGCTTGTCAATTCCCCTTTGGAGCCATTCTTCAATGTATCTTCTCATGGGCGACACGTTGATTTCATCCCATATTTTTATGTTGAAAAGCTCATTTTCTAATTTCCTTAGATCGATAGAAATACTATGCAGATATTGTTCAATTTCATCATTATGTGTTGAATAATCCACTAGCCAGTTGTCCACGTCATCTTGACCATAGTCAAGGATGTCATAAAACATTTTTAAAGACAATCCCTTTAAAATATCAACGTGTTCATCTAAGGATTGCTTGGTTAAGGAAAATGAGTTGAGGATTAAGTTTGGGTATTTAACCTCATTGGTACTTCCGGCTAAACTCTATTTCGGTTAGGTTTCTGAATAATTCTTCTTTCTCTCATATGTCTTGTTCACATGATTCGACAATGAGATGTAGGTTCTTAACTTTCTCTTTCCAGCATGCTTTTAATTTTTTGATCCAGTTTGGGGAGGGGATATCTTCTTTTCTTCTTCTCATATCTTAGATGTTGGTGACATGGTTGCCAAAAGGGATCACCGTCTCTAGATAGAAACGTTCTTCATTTTTTAAATCCGCCTGCAAATTTTCTTGCAAATCATGTTCCATCATTTGAAGGGAAGATATATTTTGTGATGTTTCCCAGGATTTAGTAATTAGATCCATTATTTTCTTGATATTATTCTCCACATATCCTCTACAGGATGTGAGAAGGCTGGAAGATCCTTTTAACTTTGTTGCATGGGTGGAAGGCATGGTTTTTTCTAAAGGATTTGCAAACAATGGGGTAGGAATCAAAGATTCCTCCAATTCCTTGATTCGGTAGTTCAGTATGGAATTCTCCTCTTCAATTCCTCCAATGGAATCATCAAGAGAATCTATGGTTTCTTGGTGAAGTCACGAGATTTGGTATGACTGCATGTTCCTAAGGTTAATCTCTTAATAGTATTTCCCTTTCTTATTTGTTACATATCTCTTTTCAATAATTAAATTTTTAGATTGGCTATCAAAAACAATGCTCTAGAATACGAAGGATTCATCTTCATCAAAAATGTTGGTCTCAGCTATTTCCATTGTGGAAATATGATGCATTGGGTCCATG
The DNA here is from genome assembly GCA_009831015.1 of Picea engelmannii. Classification (NCBI taxonomy): domain Eukaryota; kingdom Viridiplantae; phylum Streptophyta; class Pinopsida; order Pinales; family Pinaceae; genus Picea; species Picea engelmannii. The sequence continues at coordinate 447,393 of ML790400.1, read as the reverse complement.
GGATGATCAACTTTGTGGAATACATTATCCAAATCAGTCTAAAGTTACATGTTCTCACTCTCAGTTTCAGACTCTTTTGCTTTCCCTACAACATTTTTTCTCTTCTTCGTCACGGGAAGCTTGTGAGAACTATCAATTTTTATGCGAGGAGGGTTCTTATCTCCTCATCCATTTGAAGAACTCTTGGTTTCTTTCTTACTAGGGTGGGTCATTGGAGCGATTCTCTGTGATGTCGTGCTCTTGGGAGTGCTAGCCAAGGATTGGGCACTCTTCTCACCGAAGCCTTTTCCTTGTTGTTTGTACAATTTAGATGTTCTTTGCAATGTGTCTACATCACCATCATTAGGAGGAGTGTTGTCATCATTGTCTCTGTCTTCATTTAGGCGTGTATGGATAAAATATTTGCTGAAGCCAATTGCTAGTAAATGTTCTAGAAAAATCCCATTAGGTTCGAACCCTCTTAGCCTTTGTAACAACCCTAAGTAATTAATCAATTGTCATGATTTAAATATTTGTTTAATGTATATTAGTTTAATTAATTAATTAATTAATTGTCCTGATTAAATATTTGTTTAATGTATATTAATTTAATTAATTAATAAATTAATAACCATGATTAAATATTTATTTAAGGAACATTGGTTTAATAAATTAATAGTTTTCATTTTGAGGCTTAGCATATTGGTAGATGACCCATTAATGAAAATAGGATAAGGTGGTTGACACCTAATTATGGGAGGGTAGTTGAGAATTAAATGAGGGAAGAAGGCGGTGAATGATGGGAAGGGAGGATAAGGCAAGGGGGGAGCATTATTTTCAGGGGGACTGTATTACTATTTTGGGGGGCTGGGGAGGAGCTTGCTAGAGGATGGTATTACTGGTTCTCTTTGAGGATCTTGTTGTGGTTTTGTTGAGGATATTGTTGGAGGTATGTCACAGGGGGCACCGGTGTTGCTGGGGATTTTGGGCTCAGAGGGCCAGGAAACTGCAAGGGTTCCTAGAGCTAGGGAGCTGGAGAGGCTCTATTCCTAGCTAACTGGGAGGAAAAGATTCAGTTTTCAGGTAGTTTTCAAGTAGTTTGCAACAATAGGAAAGAAAGGGACAAACTTCTTCTTCAACAGGTATTTTACCAGTATTAATTTTGTTAAGAATGAAAGTTATCATATGTATCTATCTATTGAAAATGTGTAATATGTTAAATAATCTGTTTATGATTATTTTGGACTATATAATTTTAGAATTTGATATTTAACTCATTAATTTCTAGAACTTCAACATAAACTAGATAAATTTGTTGTAATGAAAAACATAAATAGAAATTAGATGTTACGACATAAACTTGTTCATAAGGAGTCTTTCTGAAAAGAAAAGTACTATAGATTACAAATTTACCATTTAACTTTGAAGCCCTAGTGAAGAAATTTACACATGGTATTAGAGGCAATGGTTTAAAAACTTGGACCAGGGCCTACCCACCTATCTGCTTTTAAGAAGGAAAGTTTAGGATTGGAATTGTTCCAACACTAACCCAGAAATTTAAACAACCCCTAGATTGTTATATTGAAACCCTTTACCCTGAAACCCTAAACAATTCCTAAATAATTTGTATATGAAAAAATATATATAAGTGTAAACATAAATCTGGCCTGAGGACTAAGCTCCATCTCCACCTAACTTGCAAGCCAAGCACACTATTTTTTTTACATGGATATAAATATAAATAAATAAAATATATATACATACTGAAATTTTTTAACACAAATATAGACATAAATATAAAATAAGATATATATTATATATATCTACTATTATGCACAAAAAAAAAAAAAGCTTTAACTAAAACTCCAAAGCCAACTACCTATTACTGTTCAAACTTCTCTGCTATTGAATTTGCAATCTACATTAAAATCCCAATGCCAAAGTTGTTTTTTTTTTAATATTTGCTTGATCTGGATATAACCTGGAAAGTGCATTGTCTTCATCTAATGTAGTTGCATGCCATTTTTGTTAATTGCTAACAAGTGCAATTTGAAAACCTAAAATCCCACTAATACCAGGCCTTACTGCACGGTTATTCTTTATTGGAAATATGAAAAGACTTCTGCTACAATAAGAGAAACTAGACTGATGTTCAACAAATGAACTTATTCAAAAATATAAGCCTAACCTACCTTAACCTAACAACAAATCACAAACTACTAAATGAAGTCAAATTTCCATCACACAATACAAAAGTGCTCACCGTAGGGCTCAAAGCCACGACCAAAATGTTGAGAACCTTGCGCTCTACCCACTTAGCTACATGAACCTTACAGCGTAGGTGTCAATCCCAACACTACTCACAAGTTATAAAACCACCCATGTTCTACTCTAGAATTTTCAGGCAAGACTTCTATATCATCCAACGAGGAGGTTGAAGTGAAGAATCCATTTTCCCTCCACTTTCACTTGCCTTGAGAATTCCAACAACAACAAAAAAAATAAGAAAAAATTACTTTGGCTGAGGGACAGTCTCCAATCAAGCACGAGTACCTACATCAACATAGAAACCATGAGTCAGCACAATACACATGCAATTCAAGGAGCAACGCCCAAGTGCCTGTGCCAAGTCATATGGGAGAGGATCCCACGAGGCGCATAATGTGCTCAACGTGCCCACAAGTGCACTACGCACCAACACCAAGCACCGAGCACCAAACAAAAACCAATGCTGGGAGAGTTGACCCCATGACCTTCTCGGGCATAATGACCTCACAACTGTCGGACCAAACCACAAGGGAGAGCCAACAGAGGAGGTACAATTTTTTTTTTGAAGTAACAGGAATCAAAAAATAGAACCTGTCCACCAAGCATGGAGTCTTAACAAAGGAGGTCGAGTGCCATTACCATTATGGTGGTGGAGATGGGCTTTGAACCCACAACCAACAACCAATCCATCACCTTGAAGATTGTTCCAATACAATGTGCCCCATGTATTTCTCATGGGTCTCGACCCCGTGACTGTTGGAGGAGCTATAGCTCGAGGAAAGGTTCGAATGAAAATGTAGGCAGCCAACAGATGAGTTACCAAAGCCAAATGTTGAACCCTTCCACTCCATATGTCTCTACAGCCACAGGCTATCAAGCCACAAGCCCCATTTCTGTCTGCATCTACAACCTTTGTTTCATATGATGTTGTGCTGAAGTGATGGAAATGGCAGCCACCACCACCAAAACCGAAGCCACAAATCATCAAACACCCAACAAGGAGAATGTCATGAGAGAAATACCACGGACGAAGCAGCATGAACAAGAAAATCTCGTGTGTTGTGTTACAACCCTATAATTTATAGGATCAACTGGTGACTGAAATGTTATCTCTTTAGTGCTTTTGCTTGCCAAATGATTTTTCATTCTGCAAATAATTTAAAGGAAAGAAAAAAAAGAGAAGAAAAAGAAAAAGAAAAGAAAAAGAAAAATAAAGAAAAGAATAAAAGAGGGCATAAAAGAAATTCAATAGAGCCCCATGCAATAACAATAACTTCGACCATACCTTTCAAGCATGGCCAAGTTCTTTTAAATTGATGTTGATAGGAGTAGTGAAAAGGCTTGGCTAAACTGTTTAATCTTAGCCAAGTGATCTAGGTTAATTCGTGAATAAATTTGACTAGACTGCCTAATCTTGGTCAGATAGACCTAAGGTAGAGTAATTTCTTAGTCCAATGGTTTAATTTGGGCTAATTGTCATAGGTTTTTAAGTTAGAACATAGGGTAGTTTTCTTTATTTCAATAAAACCATCCTGATGATCAATGTTGAACCATGTCTTGGATGTTTAAAAGGTTGGTTGTCTAACCCCTTGGTGATAGAAACATGGGAAATCTTGGGAAAACCCATGATATGCACTTATCCTAAGTTCTCTGGGTGCATATGATTTCGCACTCACAATTATGCACCGCTCATGTATCAACAGCTTAGATGTTCGTGCCCAGATCTACGGTGGAAATGTCTTTTCGGACCCCCCCGCCCCGACCGTTCTACCTTTAACGATGGGGAGGGGCCGGGGAGGGGGTGTCCAGAATCAGAGATAATATATGCGCACATCTAGATGGCTCAAGATTCAGCACTTAGATCTACGGTCTATATTGGATTCTGGACCCCCCATCCGTTCTGCCCTTAATGGAGGGGGTGGGGTATGGAATGTGTTTTAAAGATCGTGCACAGATCTACGGTCGAGAGGAAAGCATGGAGATCAACGACTCATGACATTTTTCGGACCCCCCCCCCGAGCGATCTACCTTTAACGGTGGGGGGGGATCCGGAATGGAATTTTCCTCTGGCGGGCCCCCTATCTATATGTGGCATGAATGCATTGGTCCTGAATCCCATCACCTATTACTGTCTGACATACCTCGTCACCTCATGACGTTATTATCCACCTTTTTTGTAAAAGTCACCTCCCATAACTCTGTCAGTCTTTCTCCCTCGTTCACCCATGGCAAGTCCCTTCACCATGGTATTTTCCCCCAATCAATACCTGCCACGTCACTCAACCATATGCTTCATTCATTGTCACCTGCCATCTCACGCTCTAAATGACCCGTTGGCCATTTATTACTGTCTAACTTATCTATTAACCATTTGACCTATCTCCCACACCCAACGAATACCCGTTTAATCAAAACTACTCTCACCCTTCACTCCCTCACCATTTACCCAGTCATTGTACCAGAGAATTTTCCCCATTTTCCTCTTCATTACAGTTAGCCACCCACATCTACAGTCGCCCCCGCTAACTTTTGTTTTATTTGCAGGTATTATTACAGTGATGGCGCCAAAGTCAAAGAGAGCATATGGTGACGAGAATCCTTTTATCCCACCTCATATTGACCTTGATAGGATTCCTATGGCCGACAAAGACTACTTAATCATAGACACAAGATGTGATTTTGACTTCGAAAATCTACAGTCATGGATAAAAGAAGTTTTCTTAGACCAGAGTGACGAAATTGGGCTCTAGGAGTCCAACCTACCTTTATATCTTTTCCCCCAGATTCACCACTTCCCAGAATTCTCCCTCAAGTGCCAAGCCCATTATATCCCCAATCAAAGAGCCATTATGTCCTCATCTTGGGAAATTATTTTCCTCATCACACTAGAAACCATCGACCAAATGATGCAGATATCCCGAGCCAACTCTACCTTACCTTTTAACCTTGAGATCATTATAGAGCTTTACCAGAAGTTGTCTTTTCCTCAAAGAGCTCAGATTTTTGAGCTTTTTCTTCCACAATCTGCTCATCTCCCCACTACAAACCCCCTTTATCCTTCCTCCATGTTCGCAATAAAAGTAAACCAGGTCATCATGTCACTATGCGCCTTGCTTGGTTATTTTTCAGATCAATGGGTAGATGAACCCATTTTGGGATTTCTGTCTATTTTCTCCACTAATGAGAAACCCACTACACAGTTCGACTACAGCACATTCCTGGTAGACAACATTCATGAACAATTCATAAATTTCACCACAGAAGGTATGTTCAGGTATTCTGCAATTCTAGCATACCTGTTCGTTTTCTTCCAAGCAGACAAATTTTCTTTTTCTATGCAAAAGATGGACGAGGATGGTAAACCACAGGAAGTAACAACATGGACCTCTCTGCTTAGACATAAATCCACGAAATTCATCTTCAATAAGTTTATCAAGAAGTTCTACCACCCAGTGGTGAGTATGCTCAGCGGCAGACCCGAACCCAGAATTAATGATGAAATTCAGAGGATTCTACATCTCTCGGACCTTACAAAGACTGGCGATTGGTACATGTACCAAAATCATACTAAGATCAGAGTTTATGGATGCACGTTAGCCCCATATAAGCTACCCAAGTACTTACCTATTAGAATTTTCACCCTGGAATACATAAGGTAGATGATAAACTCGGACGACATACATTTTGTGTCTTTGAAGAAGAAGCAGTAGCTCAGAATCAAAGGGAAGATTGGATCTTTCATCTGCAACAGTCAAGGCGTCAGGGAATAAGCATATAGGCTTCTAAAATATATTAATTTCTTTGTTAGTTTCACATGGCACTATGATCCGTGCGGGATAATTTCCAAGATCAAAATCAAAAACAAAAATATCCCGTATGTTCACATATCTAGGAGAGAGGCAGAGAAGTTTGTAAACCAGATAGAATGGGAGCCAAACACACTGGTTGAGGAAGAACAACAGGACCCTTTGGTCACTGTTTCATAGATGACTACACCATAGGCTCGAAAGGAGAAAAGGCCCAGGAAGGACACTTCGCCTTTGGTCACTGAAGTATCATCTTAGGAGTTCTCATTGCACACAAAGAGGCTAGAAACCACTTAGGCTCCTGACATGGCTGGAGAAAAGGCAATTCCATCCACTATAATGACGCAGGTGGATCGATCACTCATTAGTGCAAGTAGCAAGTAGATCATAAACTCGGTATTTCCTAAGAAGCCTACAGATACTCCACCAGTCAACCAACTAGGAAAAATAGGATCGAAGCTGAGTATCTTCGAGAAATATGATTTGATAAAGAAAAAGAATCAGACGTTGACCAGCAACACATATGCTCAGTTCTGGAAGCAAACGTCCACTGCACAACATAGACTGCTATCAACATTCAATACTGAGAAGGGCAGAATGCACATGGCATTTCTCCAAGCACAGGTGCCAGACCCAAAGGTAATCGTCGATTACAAAAGGGAAACCTTTGAATTCTAGACTAAGGATGTGCATCCAGCTGATCAAATAGATCTGCACAAGAAAAGTGGTGAAATGGTTTTCTCCACGTTGGCACATGCTTCCACTGCTACCTCCAAATTACAAGTGTCTCTGAATAATGTCCAAACATAGTTGAAGTTGGAGAAAATATCATCCTTTGCCAAAGATAACAGGATTAAGACATTGGAGGAACTGGTCCTCAAGATCGGATATGATCCCTCGAATGTGAAAGCAGTCGAGGAGATGATCAAGAAGAAAAATGCTGACATAGTATCTCTAAGGAAACAATTGAAGCTGCCACCAACATTAGACTCTTGGGCAAAGGAAATAGCGGAGACAGAAGCAGAAAAATATGAGATGCTTAAGTTGATCATGGAGCAGAATGCACAATTGAAGGAAATGGAAGCTGAACTGGAGAAACTAATGAAAGAGAAAGAGAAGTCAAAACCCATGGAAGTCATTCCATTGAGTGTAGTTCCACTCTCAGGAGTGAGCACAATGTCACTAGCAGAAATTCCATTGGCAAATCCACTGACATCTCTGGAAAAGACTCTTGAATTGGCTAAAGCTATGGAAGAGATGAATCTGCAGGGAACAGAGATTAGCAGGCTCATAAAAGAGATTGAGAACCTCTAGGAACTCAAATATTCTTACCAAACTAGCTACTCCAAGGAAAGACAAGTGTCAAACCAGCTCAAACAAGAGTTACAATAGCTTCGGAAGCAAACAATGGCAGAAAAAATACTGGCCGAAGTCAAAGAAAGTGTCTAGACAGACATCACCAAGTCTATGAATGAAATATGGCCAATGATACAAATTATGTTTGAGAAAAATGAATTGGTGCAAAGAAGTAAGAAAGCCATCGAGAAGATTAGAGCAGAACTGGGAGAGATGCCCACCGAAGCCAATGAAATCATCAAATTCCTAAATTCTAAAACTAGAGAGGAGCTGGAAGATCTAAGAATTGAGGATAGAACAGAGACCATCCTTGAGGTCAAGAGGGTCCTGACCAAGAGAGGATTGATGCTACAGCTAGAAGAAAACGTTCAGGCTATGGACCTAGGGGTGCAAAGGTTTTTCAACAAGATCAAGGCTTTACAGAAGAAGAGACTTCCTAGTTTGAAGGTGATAAATGACAAATTGATGATTCTCCCCGACTACAAAAAGAGACTAGCCACTATGGCTAAGGATAGTTCAAAATTTTCAAGAATTCAAGGTAGTATCACTGTCAAGGCATTCCTAGATGCTCTACAGTTGGACATCAACATACAACATGAGATCCGGTACATCTTCGTCATCAAGCCAACTTTTTCCAAGTACACAGAGATGGATGAAGTCTACCGAAGGTTACTCAAAGTCAGTGTTCCCAGTCATCTTCGATGGGAAGAGCTTTGCAATCTCATCGAGTAGTCGATGAGCTATCCCAGCTGAGTCAGCTATCTAGTAAGATCAGGTCGTGCAAAGGCCTCACCAACGGTTCACCTAGAAAAAAGCATGAACCTTCGACACATCATCAAACAGTTTCCTAGATTTTTGTAGTTTGTTAAGTTAGTTAAGCTAAAAATAGATTTACCACGTCTTGATCTTTAATGACAGGATTGTTTGTAATTTTGGTTATAAATACTTCACTTTTCGAAGTATTAAGGGTTGATATTTATGCCCTGCGAGTTACCAGACTGTAATATTTTTCAAGAGATCTTCCATTAATACAAAGAGGCATTTCCACAGGATTCTTGCGTGTACTCATTGGTGATGTTTTCCTTTCTAAGTTAAATGTTATTCTCGCTTAGTTATCGCACTGTTTTCTAAATCTAATCTTTGAAAGTAATGAACGTTGCAGGATTTATCTTTGTCTACCATGTTTCCGACTTTAAAAGATTTTAGTGTTTCATCTTCTGATTTTACAATAAAGAAATTATTAATTGTTTCTTTGTTGTAATTGACATTCTCTCCTTTTCTGCTATTCCTCATTTATGCTCCTAAAAGAATCCAACGATTGCATTATCTCGCCCTGTGAAAGGTTTCTTTGTTTTCTGGTTTAGATTTTATTTCATGATACAGACCCCATAGCCCAATGGATGGGTAAATCTCTCTCAACCAACCCAACGAAAACGATAGCAAACAAAACAAACATATTTTATTCACCTAGCCTAATATTTTAAATTTGAAACATATCTAAATCATACAGAGAGATCCCTCTATGAAGCTGGTAGGGCTAGATCCTAGCTTTGAAGTGGTTGGATAAAGTTACCTCCTGTAGATTTCTTCTTTTCTGACAACCTCTAGGAAATTTACAGAGCGTTAACATGCTAGAGTTAGAAAACGCAGGAATAAGTTTGGGATTAGGGTTTGTTAGGGTTTGTATAGTTGTTTTTTTTATTATTATTATATTTTGGCTTAAGTAGAAGGGAAAAGAGGGAGGGGGCACGTGGGCCTCATGTGAGGTCCCACGATGCCCAAGGAAAATCGTTGTTTTTTTTTTAAATTTAATTTTTTTTTTTTTGTTTTTGTTTT
>ML790400.1:391205-428240 GCA_009831015.1 Picea engelmannii | reverse complement strand
GCATGGTGTATTGTGGTGTATTGGTGTAACTCTTATACCATTGTTCATTTCTCATTGGATATAATTGAATGGTTTAATTATAAGTTGAAAAAGGTTTTAAATTGTACTTGATACTAATTCACCCCCCTCTTAGTATCAACATTCCCAAACAATTGATTGGTTTATTATATTTTATAAATTGAATAGTCTTGTTGATTGGATTGGATGCATACAGAAATTACTATAGAGGTGATAGTTATTGTTATTAGTACATGCGCGAGACTTGTATGTACTATCTACACATGAATTTCTTGGACATGTACACTAGTATGTATGAATTTTCTTGGCTTACTTACTGATAATGTTGGTTATTGGATATGAATGTGTGAACCATGTGTCTTTTCCCTTGTATCATAAAATACTCTAACTTCGGGATGAAGTTTCCTGAAGGGTGGGTGTATGTAACAACCCTAAGTAATTAATCAATTCTCATGATTTAAATAATTGTTTAATGTATAATAGTCTAATTAATTAATTAATTAATTGTCCTGAGTAAATATTTGTTTAATGTATATTAATTTATTAATTAATCAATTGATAACCATGATTAAAGATTTATTTAAGGAATATTGGTTTAATAAATTAATAATTTTCATTTTGAGGCTTCGTGTATCGATAGATGATCCATTAATGAAAATAGGATAAGGTGGTTGACACCTAATTGAGGAAGGGTAGTTGAGAATTAAATGAGGGAAGAAGGCGGTGAATGATGGGAAAGGAGGATAAGGCAAGGGGGGGACATTATTTTCAGGGGGACTGTATTACTGTTTTAGGGGGCTGGGGAGGAGCTTGTTGGAGGATGGTATTACTGGTTCTGTTTGATGATCTTGTTGTGGTTTTGTTGAGGAGCTTGTTGTGGTTTTGTTGAGGAGCTTGTTGGAGGTCTTCCATAGGGGGCATCGAGGTTGTTGGGGATTTTGGGCTCGGAGGGCCACGAAACTGCAAGGGTTCCTAGATCTAGGGAGATGGAGAGGCTTTGTTCCTAGCTGGCTGGGACGAAAAGATTCAGTTTTCAGGAAGTTTTCAAGCAGTTTGCAACAAAAAGAAAGAAAGGGACAAACTTCTTCTTCAAGAGGTATTTTACCAGTATTGATTTTGTTAATTTTGTTAAGAATGAAAGTTATGATATGTATCTATCTATTGAAAATGTGTAATATGTTAAATAATTTGTTTATGATTATTTTGGATTGTATAATTTTAGAATTTGATGTTTAACTAATTAATTGCATAGAAATTAGATGTTACGACATAAAATTGTTCATAAGGAGTCTTTCTGAAGAAAAAAAGTACTATAGATTATAAATTTGCCATTTAACTTTGAATCCCTAGTGAAGGAATTTACAACCTTTCATCATATCTTAGGTTCAAGTTGTTGAAATGGCCCGTGAATTCGTTAATCTTGTTGATGTTCCTGAACATGAATTCCCAGACTTTCCAAGGAAGAAGAATGAACTATTTTTTTCTCTTGTCATGGAAAAAATGCAACTTGTAGTTGTATTTCCTTTCTATTTATGTAACAAACATCTTGTCTATGATGTGACATGGAAGGAAAACAAGATCTTCCTTGGAGCCAAAAATCATTATTACACTATAATTTTCCATTTGTTCAAGTGTCCCCTTCCTATCCAAAAACTTGGTTGCATGGTCAGACATCCGGGGAGAATCCTTTCCTAACAATAAATATTTGAAAACTAAGACAAATTCATTAAAAACCTCATAAGGCCCGATACCAAAACGTTATTGGGTCGAATTCATAGTTTATCTTCTTAGACATGGACAGTTTTGGAAACAGACAGTAATGAGCTATCGCAAAAACCAAGTAGGATGACATATGAAATTTATTCTCTTCTTTGAATCGTGAGAATTGGGAATAGATTTCAATGGAAATTAGCTTCCCCCAATCAAAAATGGATTGTTCCTTGACTGGGAAATACAAAATATAAAGAACCATGCGGGAGATCCTTGTTGTGGATTCATGACCCGTTATTCTTGTAAACAACCAGACAATTTCTTGGAATGGATTTCTAAAAGAATTTACCTGCAAATTTGTGATATCTTCAGGAACTGATGTCGGGTCTTCCAGGAATTCGGGGAAGAGGTCCAACCCGTTATCATGTTTTTTTAGGAACTGCTTGTAGTATTTTCCTCTGAAGGTCAATGTTGGCTCCAAAAACCTTAACATCTTGTGGAAGACCTTGGGTGACAAAGAAATAGGAGAATGGTCGTGCAGTGGAATAATTCTTTGGCTTGAAATATATTTTTCGGTGCACCAAGAGACCACCTCCTTACAGTAAAAAAAATTAGGGATGCATCCTGCACGAGCGATTCGAGAGGTCCAAATTAACTCATTTTGGTCGGAACGAGATGAATAGTAAGAGTATGCGCTGGACCAATGGAAGTTTTGGTCCTCACACCCGAAGATATTCACTGTATCTCCACAGAACTGTTGTTGAGTTGCTGCCATAAGTTTATGACAATGTTTGTTTTCTCTAGACAATGTTTGAAATGAAAAGTTGGAAGGGATAATATAACCCTCCGCAAATCTTGGTCCAATGCATGTGAATGGGAGATATCCTCAAGCCTTTTTCTCATTAATGATAATATTGACGACTATTGGATGATGTGATGTTAGCATTAAATACTAGTAATCACATACTTAGAAGTGAAAAGATGGCAGGTATGGAGAAGAGAAATTAAGGATTGGAGATTTCATGAACCTGCCAATACGATGACCCGCGAAAGACATTCCATGTTGTTTGAGATGAACAATCGGAAGGTATAATATAAGTCTCTGAAAATCTTGGTTTAATGCATATTAATGGGAGATCTCCTCAATCATTTCTCTTATTAATGACAATTTTGACGGCTCCTACATGACGAGTTGTTATCATCAAAGCTTATTAATTGCATATTTAGAAAGAATTACGAAGGTGGAGGGGATGGGGAAGAGAAATTAAGGAATGAATAATTATAGAAAGAGGTTGATCGGGCTTCAAAATAGGGTTACAAGGTATAACTAGGAGATATGAGGGCCCAAAGGTCAAATTGTATGTCTCATAAGTTTTGAGTGCAAAACGCATAACATGAAAGAGGGCATGATGGGACAATCCAGTGGTCAATTTGTATATCGCAGAACTCTGGGTACTGTTTGCAGGCCACAAAACATTGTAAGCGTAATTGTGATCCTACCTGTCCAAGAACCTGCAATCGAAAAAGTGGCTAATTATGGAATAGGGAAATAGTAGACTCGACAAGTTTTCGCTAATATATTGAAATTTGTAATAGATATCCCATTACCTAGAAAGATATTTTATGCATGTTTCTGGGCAAGTTGTGTAGAGATAGTCAATGTGACTATCTCATCGAGCCTTTTTCTTATTAATGATGATCTGTATGTTTGTTTCATGATGATCTGTTATCATTAAACCTTGGTCGTTACATACTTTGAAAGAAGTGAGAAGGTGGCGGGCACAGGAAATAGTGACTAGTAATTGGAGATTTCTTGAACTCGCCAACCTGAGGATATGTGAAAGAGATTCCAAGAAATGGGAAAGTATGGAAAGCGGTCAGATGGGCTTCAAACTAGGGTGAAAAGAGTTCCCTAGAAGACGTGAGGCCCCTATCGTGAAATTGTATGTCTTGGAACTTTTGAGTGAAAAATGTGTAACACGAAAGAGGGGATGATGTGGGAGTCTGAAAGTCAATTTGTATATCACATAAGTCTAGGAGATCTCCTTAAGAATTTTGCTCATTAATGGAAATCGTTATGGTTCCTGCATGACAAATTGTTAGGATTAAATCTTACTAATTGCATATTTAGAATGAACTACGAAGGTGGTGGGGACAGAGAACAACAATTAAGGAATGGATAATTATCGAAAGCAGTCGGTCGGGCTTCAAAATAGGGTTACAAGATATAACCAACAGAGTTGAAGGCCCGAAGGTCAAATTGTATGTCTTGAAATCACTGACTGCAAAATGAGTAACATGGAATAGGGCATGATGTGGCACTCCAGCAGACAAATTCTATATTAGGAACTCCAAGTATTGTTTGCAAGTTGCGAAACATTGGAAACACAATATTGAGCTCGCCAGTCCGAGAACTCGCAATAAAAAAGTGTCTAAGTATGGAATAGAGAAATGGTAGGCCGGACTAGTTTTCCCTAATATATTGAAATTTGTAATAGATATCTTGCTTATTAATGGCAATCTTTATGGTTTTTGCATGATGAACTATTAGCATTAAACCTTTGTTGTTGCATATCTGGAAAGAAGTACGAAGGTGGTAGGCATAGGAAACAGTGACTAGGAATTGGAGATTTCATGAACCCACCAACCTTAGGATCCAAAATAGGGTGACAAGGGTTCCCCAGAAGACGTGAGACCCCGGTGGTCAAATTTTATGGCTCCAAAATTTTGAGTGTAGAATGTGTAACATGAAAGAGGCTGCGATGTGGGAGTCTAGCAGTCAATTTTTATATTGTGGAGGTCTAGGTGTTGTTTGTAGGTCACAGAACAATGGATGTGCAATCTAGAGGCCGAAATAATTAATGTGCATTAGGAAGGGAACGAATGTGGCGGGGATAAAAGGGAGCAATAAATGCTTGAAAATTTTTGTGAACCCGGGTAGAGTGAATCTTGCGAGTTGGAGGAGCCCAATGTGGAATTGTAGATCATAGAATTTTTGGGTGCAAGATGTATATCATGGAACATGGGGAAAAAATTGGGTAAGTGTGGAAAGGAACGGAGGTCGTTTGAAGTGTCCAAAATGGTGGTTTAATGTGTGTTAATCAGAGATGCCCTCGAGGTTTCTTATTTTTAATGCCAATTGTTTTGTATCACTGTGTTGAGTTGTCACTAGTAAAACCATAATTAATGTGCATTGGGAAGGGCACAAAAGTGGCAAGGATGGAAAGTAGCCATAGATTCTTTGAAACTTTTTTGAACCCGAGTAGAGTAAATCTTATGAGTTCGAGGAGTCTAAGGTGGAATTGTAGATCATAGAAGTTTTGGGGTGCAAGATGTATATCATGGAACAGGAGGCAGGAGACTTTGATAGGACCAACCCTGTAAACCGTGACCATAAAATTGGATAATTATGGAAAGGAACGACAGTCGGTCAGACTCGTGATGTGAGGATATAGATGGAGACGAAGATTTTTCAGTTTGCCAACCCAAGAACCCGCGATAATAGAAAGAAGAGTAAGTATATAACCAGAAAGGGATAATAGAGGGGAACAAGAAAAGGGAAAAAGGGGTAAGTGTCTCATAGAAAAACATCTACTATTTGTTTATTAATGCCAATCTTTTCAATCCTCTAGTGAGTTCTCACTTGTAAAAGCATAAATTGCATATCACAGAAGTTTTGGGTGCAAGATGTATATGACCAAACAGGGGGAATAATAGTTTGATAGCACTAACCCGAGACCCGGTGGTCAGATAATTGGCTAAGTATTAAAAGGAACAACGGTCGGTCGGGCTCATGGTCTGAAGATATAGATGAAGATGAGCATCTTCCAATCCACCAACCCGGGAAGCCATGATCATAGAAATACAACTAAGTATAGAACCAGAAAGGGATAATAGAGGGGAAGAAGACAAGGGGAAAATGGGTAAGTATAGAGGAGGGAAAAGAAAGGGAGAAACAAACATTTAGTCTCAGCTATGTAATATACTTGGAGGTCGACAAAGGAAACTTCAATTTTAAAGAGAATTTGTTTATATTTATTCGAATAGTATTCAAATTAATATATCTTAATAGATTATTTGTGGTCCAAATGTAAACCATATTCCAATTTGTAGGGTGTTTTTGGCTCGCAAATTTCGTTAAAACCCATAAGAAATAGAAACAATATATATATATATATATATATATATATGACGCAAAAATTTTATATGAAAGGATATTCTCAAATAGAAGAAGTTTTAATATATGCACAATAATGAACAAGAACATGACGTCAACACCTGATTTTCCATGTTGAAATAGAGTCATTCATTAACTCTATTTCTGGGGCCCCGAAGAATGAAAGTAGAATGGGGCCACGCATTTCTTTCTTAAGCATAGGGTGGTCATTGTTATCACTCTATAATTCCCATAGGTTGTCAAGGGTAGAATAAATTGATAGAGGTAACTATCAAAACCACTTTTGAAACTGGGATCTAGCCCTGCCAATTTCAGAGAGGGATCTCTCTGTAATATTTAGATTTGTTTGAGCTTTTGTATATTAGGCTAGCTATGACAGTCCGAAATTGTTTGTTTTTTTATAATAGTTGGTTGAAAGAATGCATTAGTTATCCATTGGGATATGGGGTCTGTATTAAATATCAGAATCAGATTCAACTTTTTATGAGGTTTTATTCACAGGGAAAGGTAGTAAAACTGTTGGATCTATTAAGATTTAATGAGGTGAAAAATAAATAAAAGGTGTGAGAGTCCACTAAGAAAAGGAGTAGTTAAGAATTCCCTTACTCGGTATTAGATGAAAACATGTAGACCATTAAAATACCAGAAACAGAGTATACAAGATCAATTATGTTCTATTGACTTCCTTCTAATGATTAGAAACTGAAACACATAAGTGATCACAGAGAATACGAAAACATTTAACAGAGAAAGAGAAACATCACCAATAATTTAACACAAGAATCCTGTAAATTGGCATGTTTTAAAATTGGTCGATCCTTTCGAAAATATTACACAATAGCTCCTGGGTGCAAAAATCAACCCTCAATACTTCGAAGGAAGAAGTATTTATACAATAATTTACATCTGATCTTGTCATAAATGACCAGGATATTATGGAGACAAAATCTAACTAACTAGATCTCAAGTTACAAAATATAGGAATGTTGTTGATCTATTCAGATCCTTGGTGTTGATTTTGTGGAAGTAGTTGATGACTCATAATATTTGACTTGATTGTCTTCTCTATGCTGACTTGACACTCCACATCACTTTTACTCAAGTAAAGAACACAGATCTTCCCATCTCTTTTTACTAGGGATGGTAATCTTGAGTAACTTTCTGTATATCTCATCCATCTCAGTATACTTGGAAAAAGTGATGTTTGTGATGAAAATATGTTTTATCTCATGGTGGATGCTCAGGTCCAACTGTAATGTTTCTAGGAAATCTTTTCGAGTAATGATTCCCTGTATACCTGCAAATTTGGAACCATCCTTTGCCACTGTACTAATCTTCTTCTTGTAATCTGACAAAGTGACGATCTTGTCATTTATTACTAGAAGTCTAGGGAGACCCTTCTTGTGTATTACTTCAATCTTGCTAAAAATATATGAAATCCAATGTCCATCGCCTGAGCCTTCTCCTCTAGATGCAACATAAAACCTTTCTTGGTCAAGACCTTCTTGACCTCAAGGATGGTATCTGACCTATCTTCAATTTCTAATGCTTACAACTCCTTCTTGTTCTTGGAGTTTAGGAACCTGATGAGCTCAGTGGCCTATGTAAGTATTTCTCCTAGCTCTTCTCTTAGTTTCTCAATTTCTTCCCTGGCCTTTTGTACTAGTTCATGTTGTTCAAAGATAATTTGTATGAATGGCCATATTTCTTCCATAGACTTGTTGATATCCATCCAAATGTTTTCCTTGGCCTCAGATAATGTCTTGGCCATGACAGTCTCCTTCTGCATCTATTGTAGTTGTTGACTGAGTATCTGAGATTTATGGATTTTTGCATGATAGATGGACTGGAACATAGACTTTAAGTCTTGGAGGATTTTTACATCTTCTTGCAACTTTCTGATCTCCTCCCCTTGAAGGGACATGTCTTCCATAGACTTCACCAACTTCTCAAAAGCATATGGAAATTTCATTGGAATGGCTAATGGAATATATGTTGTTGTAGTTTCTCCTATTGTACTAACTCCTATGAGAGGGACTGCCTGTAGTGGAACAATAGCCATCTGCAGACTCTGTTCTTTCTCTTTGATCAATTTGTCCATTTCAACGTCCATTTCTTTTATCTGTGCATTATGCTCCATGATTAGTTTCAACATCTCCTCTTTATGACCTTCACTTTCAACCATATTCTTTTCTTATGAATGCTCAGTAGTTGGAAGTTTCAGTTGCTTTCTCAAGGAGGCTATATCATCATTTTTCTTCTTCAACAATTCCTTAGCTGCCTTGATATTCGATGGATCATATCCAATCTTTAGTATTAATTCTTCTAGAGACTTAATATTATTGTCTTTGGCCAAAGAGGATATATTTTCCAGCTTCAATTGGGATTGGATGTTATTCAGAGACACTTGCAATTTTGAAGTAGTTAATGATGTGTTTGTGTTTTCTTGTGCATGTCCATTTGGTCCACTGGATGGACCTCCCTCACATAAAACTCAAAATAAGTTTTCTTGTAGTCAACAATTGTCTTGGGATAATGGAATTGTGCTTGTAGGAATTCAATTTTCATTCTTCCCTTCTCTGTTTCAAAAGATGATAGTAGTATATGTTGGGCAATAGAGGTCTTCTTCCAAAACTAGGCATATGTATTGTTATTTAGGAGCTCATTCCTATAATTGATTTGTTTGTATTTTTCAAAGATATTTGACCCTGTTCGCTCATGAGAGGACTTAGCTGACAGAGTAGTGTCTGTTTGTATTTTGGATGAAGATGTGGACACTATGAACTGAATACCTAAGAATGTTCAGGAACGTGGTCCTTCCATGACTATGGTGGATTGCATTTCTCCTTCTTTAATAGGTCTAGTGTGTGACTATTTTTATCCCTCTTGCTGTAATCTGGAAAATATTCAACTGACACCTCTATGACTGAAGGTGAAACCTCTTTCCTAGCTCTCTTTTTTGTTTGTACTTGAGTGTCGGTATGTGAAGCAATGGTAGGGGGAGGTTGTTCTTCTGTTTCGGGCAATGTATTTTCTTTCCAATCTGTTTGATTCATATACTTTTCTACTCTAGGATTATATACATGAGCATATTGAGTGATATTATGTTTGATCCTAAGTTTTGATATGACACAAAATGGGTCATAATTCCATGTGAAGCTCCAAGTGAAGTTCATCTACTTCAAGAGGTTGTCAACCTCTTCTCCTGTAGCTCTATTGTTGCATATGAAAGAACTAATTTGGCTCTTGATTCTGAGATGTTGTTTCTTCTTAACTGATACAAAATGGATGTCTTCATAGTTTATCATCTGCCTGATATATTCCAATCCAAAGATCCTAATAGGGATATATTTTGGCAATCTTTATGGTGGAAATTCACATCCATATACTCTGATTTCAGTATGGTTATGGTACAAATACCAATATCCTATCTTGTCCAAGTAAGAGAGGTGAAGAATTATATGGACTTATTCATTAATTCGTGTCTCTATTCTGTTGTTGAGCATGCAAACCACTAGATGATAAAACTGATCAATGAAGTCTTTAAAGTTGAACTCAGTGGAATGTTTCCTCACTAGTGAGGTCCATGAAATCATTGATTAAGGATTTCCTTCCTGATCCAATTTTTGGAAAGTGCATGATAATCTATTTGACTGAAAGAATGAGAATAGGTACACCAGTACTGAGGAATATCTAAACATTCCTTCTGTTGAGAATTTGAAAAAATGCTCATGTATGTTGTCAGCTAAAAACTAGCTAAAATCAAACTGGACTGTAGCTTTCTCTTTTGTGGAGAAAATGGACATAAAACCTAAGATAGGTCCATCTACCCATTCATCATAAAAATATCTTAACGGGTAATAAAGGGTGGAAATAATTTGGTTTTCCCTGATAGAGAAGATCGAAGATGGATAGGGACGATTTTTCTTAGGCAACTGCGCATCTTCTGGCATAATGATTTCAAAAATTTGGGATCTTTGGGGGAAGGAGATTTTTTTATAGAGATCATTGAGGTCTTTGACAGAGAAAGGGATTGTAGAGTCAATTGTGGGGATTTGTAACATCTGATTGATCGATTCAGGGGTAATGATGAACAAGGTTTCACTCGAAGAAGATATAATGGCCCTTTGGCTGGGAAGATAATGAGCTTGGCACTTAAGGGAAAATTCAAGGAAATGAAAGGTATGGGGAAACATGTATAAGGGAAAACTAGACTCTCAGAGTCCAATTTCATCAATTTGATCCAATAAAATGTCCTTTATCCAGAAGTGTAATTCAAATAATTTGAATTCACATTTCAAATATGTAATTCTATAGTCTTTTTCCTCTAGGGGAACACGATCCCGGTTAACAGGAGGGGGGAGAAATGTATTTTCAGACATTTTAGTGGATTTAGCTTTGGGAGCCATGGCTAACAGAGATCTGAGGGTGAAAAATGGATGATTGTAGTTACCCAGATTAATGGCGTCTGTCGACAGCATATCTTGGTGGAAGTTAGCTCAAAAACTAGGTTCAACATGATGTCAACAGTTTTTGGATCTACGAATAGTGTAGAAATGGTGAAGAAATGGGGTTAAATAGTGCAGGGAGGTGTCTGTTATGGCACGGGATGGTGGTTGGATGAATAATAGTCGTGGGGGAAGAATTGATTGGCCAACGCGTATGAGGGGTGTGATGTATGACAAGATTTAGTGGGGTACAGTGGAAGAGTGAAGTGGGCGGCCTTGGGTAGGTGGTTAGGCAGGATTCCGGAGCGGGGGGTAGGCAGTAAGTGGATTTGAGAGGGGAGGGGGGGGGGTGATAGTCTGAAATGATGAGAGGTTGACACATTATGTGGGGCCTACACTGGGGAAACCTCTTTTCCAGACCCCCCCCACCATTAAAGGAAGAAAGGTCAGGGTGGTCTGAAAAGCACTGTCGGTCGTTGATCTGAGTGTTGCTTGATGCCATCGATGGAAGTTGTGTGCCTTTTAGTTGCATAACGACAAAAAATCATATCCACGATAGAACTTAGGATAAAATCATGTTGTTGGTAGCGCTAGGCTTACCCTTTCTTATTTTATCACCAAGGTGTTATTTCCTAGGCTAAAAAACACCAAATTAATTCAAATAAAGGTATTTTAACAATCTTTTTGCAGATTTTTATTGAAATAGACAACACTAACTTAAATCCTAACCTAATAAACTAACACATTAATACATCTTAAACTGTTGGATTAATTATTACTCTAACCTAACTAATTTGGCCAAGATTAGACTATTTGACCAAATTTATTCACTAAGCTATCAACATAAATTTGAAATGTTTGATCATGATTATACAATAAGAGTCAAACCAAGTTTATTTTCATGGGGTTTTATATTTTGTATTTTTTTTTAATACCCTCTTTTCATTTTTTCTATTTTTATCCTTTTTTTCTTTCTTTTTCTTTTTCTTTTTGTAAATCATTTGTAGAATAAAACATTATT
This sequence comes from Picea engelmannii, assembly GCA_009831015.1. Taxonomy (NCBI): domain Eukaryota; kingdom Viridiplantae; phylum Streptophyta; class Pinopsida; order Pinales; family Pinaceae; genus Picea; species Picea engelmannii. The sequence goes on along the minus strand of ML790400.1, from coordinate 416,866 downwards.
TACAATAAAATCGACTAGAGGAAGAAATTATAATCACCAGGTGATACTATGAAATATAGGTTTATAACAATGGCTCCACTTGGGGATGGTTCTCTCCTTGTGAGGTGCCAAGAACCACCTACCCACTTCCTTGAATCTTCTTCTCCAATACTTTTTATGCATTCTAATTTGTTTTATTATAAATGTAAATCTGGTGATCCTGATCAGTGGCTTAGGGCCTTCTCTTTGGGCTTCAACCACTTGATAAAAATCACCCACACCTGGCATAAAAGTAAAAGTGGTATTTACAATGAGATGAGTGAGAAAAATATTCATTCCTAAGAAACATAGTGCTTGAGCATTATGCCATTGACAGGTCCTCCTGGAAGATCTGCTCCATCCATATCTTTGATAAAAAATGCATTGCTTCCTCTGTAAGCCCGGATTATGAATGGGAATTTCCATAAATTTTCAAATTTTCCATGTTTTCCCTTTTCTTCATTCCTTGAGTCCCATTTCAGTAATTTATCACCTAATTTGAAGTCATCATCCTTGGTCCTCTTGTCATATATTTTCTTGATATTCTCTTGAATCACTCGTGTTTGATTATAGACCTCTTCTCTGGATTGTTGGAGCTGTATAGTTTGATTTATTATTATTTGGATGTCATTTGGTTCTACATGTAATTCCTGCAATAACTTCATGATAGGAACACCTAAAGAAGTAGGAAATACTTCATCCATTCCATAGACCAACTGGTATGGAGACATACCAATTGACCTCTTTGTAGTAAGTCTGTCTTCCCATACTTCACGTACCAACTTATTGTGCCATGATTTTTTGTTTTCCTACAACATCTTCTTGATGATGTCGAACAAACTCTTATTTCAAGACTCTGTTAATCCACTGCCATGAGGTTAATAGGTTGTAGAGTGTCCTAAGGTGATCTGATACTTGCTGCAAAACTCTACCATATTTTTTATTTGAATGTTGTTTCATTGTCAATGATAATTTTCCTAGGGCACCCAAATCTAGAAAGAATGTTAGTTTCCAAAAATTTTATGATTACAACATCAATGGCTTGCCTGGTGGGTATTGCTTCAATCCACTTGGTGAAATAATCATTGGCTATGAGAATCCTCTTGTGTTGGCTTGATGAAGGTGGGTGAATATCTCCAATGAAATCCAAACCCCACTGTTGAAATGGAGCTTCAACTGAAATTGGTTTCAAGGGTAAAGACATAAGTTTCCTTTTGCCTTCAAAGATTTGGCATTTGTGATAGGAGGTCACTTTCTTGTGGCCATATGCAAACAAAGTTAGCCAACATCTTTCCAATAAACATTGTCATTCAAAATGAAATATTTCATAGATTTAAGTTTCAAAAATCTATCTTTAGTTTTTGTCAAACGAGGAGGATCTTGTAGATGATATAAAACAAAAATAAGGTCTACATACCAGGGAGAGTTTGAGAAAACCTCTTCAACTTGTGGAGTCTCTTGCTCTTCTTGTTCATCAACTGTAGCTAGAAAATTAATAATCAAAGCATGAAAGTTTGACTCGACCATTGGTTTTTCTAATCCTTGAGCCTTGATAAGCTTGGTTGGTTTGATCTCAATATCATACTCAAGGATCACAAAAATCCATTTATCTCTTCTTCCATCTAGATTTTCTTGGGTCAGAATATATTTCACCACAGCATTAGGAACATAAGCAATGGCATGTGAGTGGAGAATATATATTCTGAAATCTTTAATTGCTTTCACCAAAGAGAAATAATGTTTCTCCATGATGTTGTAATTCAATGCATCATCTCTTAGGGATTTACTAAATAATTCTATAGGTTGTTCATGGCCTTCATTGTTCTTCTACAAAAGGATTGTTGCAATGGTATGCTCAAAGGAAAAACAAAATAGGAGGAAATATTTAGTATAATCAGGACTGATAAGTACAGGGGCTTGTGTCAAGGACTGTTTCACCTGATCAAAGGAATGCTTTTATTCTATGGTCCATTTTATGTTTGTATCTTTTTTCAGCATATTTGTTATATTTCTCAGAAGTTCTGCCAAGTTGGAGATAAATCTTCTCAGAAAGTTTATTTTTCCTATAAAAGATTGCAGTTCTTTTATGTTTATTGGATGGTCTATCTTCTGAATGGATTCAATTTTGCTAGGGTCTATTTTGATTCCATCTTTATATATGATGTTCCCTAACAGTTTACCTTCCTCTAAATCAAACAAGTTTTTCTTGGGATTTATTGAGATTCTGAATTTTCTGCACTTTTCAAAGACTTCTCTAAGGTGGAGTAAGTGCTCTTCATATTTTTTTGAAAAAAAAGTTATGTCATATAGGTATATGACAATAAATCTTCCAAGTTCGTCCACAAAAGAAATGTACATTTCTCTCTAAAATGTGGCCCCAACATTCATTAAACCAAAAGGCATTTTTACATACATGAAAGTGCCCCACAGTGTAGTGAACATTGTTTTCTCTTGATCATTAGGGTGGAGTAAGACTTGGTTGTAGCCATAAAATCCATCTAACAAAGAAATTCTACTGGATCCAACTACCTTATGTAAAATATGATCCATTTTGGGCAAAGGATAGTTTTCTTTAAGGGAGACTTTATTAAGGTTTTTGAAATCAATACAGAGTCTGATTTCTCCACTCTTTTTTCTGGTAGGAACTAAATTGGATACCCATTTTGAGAATCTTAATGGGACAATGATTTTAGCATCATACATTTTCTTTATTTCCTTTTCAATTAGAGGCATCAACTTGGGGTTAATTCTCCTAAGTTTTTGTTTGAAAGGATTATGATCTTCTTTTATGGGAATTTTGTGTTGTATAATGCTAGTATCATAAGATTTCAAGTCTTCATAGCTCCATGTAAAAACATCTACAAATTCTTTGAATAGCTCAATATATTTTTTTTTTGGGCAGGAGGTAAATATTTGGAAAATTTAATAATTTTTGGTTTCTTATCAATACCTATATTATAGTCCTCAACATCTTTTCCAATAGTTTCAATTTTTGTTTTTTTAGCTACACCATTGAAATCAAACAGTTCTTCCAATGGGACTAACCCTCTAGGCAGAATGTTATCCTTTAATTGCAAAAAATATGAGTTTTCTTCTTTTTTCATTTATTTCTTCTAAATCTATTTTATTTACACTTTCATTATCACTATGTACAACAATATTTGCACATTTAAATTCATTTTTGGATTGCAGGAAATCATCAATCTATTCATCATTACCAAACACTTGCCAGTACCTGATATTGTCTGGGACAAAAGGTCTGCATTTCACCTCAACTATGTACTTACGATTAGGATGAAATGGTATTTTACAAGTGGTTGTTGAAGTATCTAGTCCATCAACAAGTATGTTTTGGCCTCTGGGAATCACTTGCAAATGATGTTCAGTAAAACATTGTAAAAAGTCCAAAACAACATTTCTATAGGCCCTTATTCTTAGGTGTTTGGTAGAGTACTCACCTTTGATCTGTTTTATGATAAGTTCATAATCACCTCTTACTGAAATTCTTTTGGCACCAATCTTTTTCAACAATTTTAGACCTAGAATCAATGCTTCATACTCAACTATATTGTTGGTACACTAAAAATTTAATTTGTAATAATGGATTTTTGAATATCTTTCTTTTGAATTACACACCCACACTCCAACTCCAGATCCTTCTTTACTGACAACACCATCGAACTCTAAACTCTAGAGAGGTTCTACTAGTTCATCAGTTTGTATTGTCACTGTTTTATCTTCTTTAGGGGTTGCTTTTCTTTCCTCCAGGTTATACACAACATCTTCCAATTATGAAATTTGACTATCCATGTCACCATCATTATATAAAATATAAGATTCCAGATCAGAATGAACAAAGTATAAAGGGTATTTATGTGGTTTCTCTTGACTACTGACCATGTATTTCATCAGTGTCTCCCTGTACAATCTTATCTCCTAACCAAATAAAGGGATAGTGGAATAGGACATGTCCAGCTGTAGGGTACCTTGTAATTTGGCTCCCCATGATCAAGATAACAACATGCCATATTTTGGAGGGATATGTACAACAACAATGTCCATTACCATGATTTTGGTTGGGATTTGTGCCAAGGTAATACACAAGTCTTTGACCAGACCTATGCACTTAAATTTTCTTGAATCAAAGGAGTATAAATCTTTGTAATCCCTGGTGATCTCAAGCCCTAGTTTATCCATCACAGCCTTCGACATAAGGTTGTGAGAAGCACCAAAATCCAACATGGCATTGTGCAATATCTTATCATGAATATTTAAATTGATGTAAAAAGGAGGAACAAAACCACCTTCAAATTTTCCCTCAACTTCAGGCCCAAACAACAGCTATGGTTGATCATCAACAATGTTCACTATGTCTGTACCTACTCTTGGTTCTATGTTCAATTCTTTGGTCACTTGTGATATGTAAGCATTTTTGTTCATCAATTATGACAAAGGAATAGGTATTTTAAGTTTGGCCAATTCACTTTCCAGAATGAATGTGGTAGGAGTTTTGTATTGATTGTGAAAATCTGATTTCTCAGCCACATTATTCTGTGTAGTAGGATTGGGATGACTAGTGGAGGAAACCTCAGATTGAGTTTTCTTTGGTATAGATTCAGGTGTTCTTTTCATAGGGGCCTCAGAGTTTTTATTTTCAGGAACTTTTTTGGCAAGAGTATTTGAGGATTTCTTAATTTCAGAAGATTTCTTGGTTGGGTTTTCATTACACTTTTTACTTCTCAAGTCGTATTGCCTATGAACTTCCATTATTGCATTTTCTAAAGCTTGTTGTTCTGATTCTTCCTCATCTACTTCAATCTATGAAAGGAGGAAAAGGTCTTATTCTTATTGAGTAAGAAACATGGAATCATTGTCATTTACTCCCATAAGATTTATGTGAATGTCATCTAGTATCTCAATAGTTTCTTAACCCTCATCAACATAGTTTTCCTAAAAGGGTGGCCTAATTTGTTTTATTTGTTCTCTAGGTTCTCTTTGTCTGATCTGGGGACAATTTCTCCTGAAATTGGGATTTCGGATTGGAGGAGCAGGTTGATTCTCTCTAGGTGGGTTCCTATCAGTTATTTCTAATCTTTCCATCATTCTTTCCATAGTCCTAACTAAGGAATCTATTTTTTCATATGCAGTGGAAGTGGATGGTTCTTATTTGATTGTAGCTTTCCTTTCAGTTATTTTCCTATCTCTCCTAGCCATCAGGTTTGCTTCAACACTCACAACACATTTCTACATATCTTCTAGAGTTGGAGGGTTTCTTTCTCTCAATTGGTAGGACATGTCAGCATCAAATCCATCGGGGAAGTTAATCAAAGCTAGGGTTTGAGGGGGTTTTAAGTTAGTAGGAATTTCATTATAGATATTATTGAAATGAGTGCAATAGTCCTGAACACTTTCCCCTTGGTTTCTCCTGATACTTTCATATTCAGATAAAATTTGGAGTGGGCTTTTCTTTATTTCCCATCTACTGAGAAAATATTCGTGAAAGGCTGCACTATCAACAACGCTAGCAGCTAGTAATGCTTTGAACCATTTCTTAACATCACCAATTAAAAAATTTTCAAAGAGTATCATTTGGACATATTCCCCATATAATTCATGTAAATTGAAGAAGTCATTCATTTTGTCCACTTGATGTTGTGCATTAAGGCTTCCAGTGCCATCAAACTAAGGAATCCTAGTTTGATAATCATGGGACATGTTATTTAAGGGAGCAACCAAAACCAAGGGAGGATATCTTGCTACCATGATTAGTGGAGGAGGTTGGTTAGCAAGAACTCGTGTATTAGGTTGGATTGTAACATGTACAATCGATGGAGAAGTGAGAAAATATGTGGAAGAAGTAGGGCTGGGAGATGTAGGATGATTTATTTGGGGGTTAATAGAAGTTGCAAAGATGGAAAGGGAAGAAAGTTCAACATAATTTTGAAAGTAAGCTTTATGCAAAGCTTGATCAAAGTCTGATGCTAGACCTTGTAATTTCTCAAAGACTTGGAGGATTTGTTGATCAAGATCAACTTTAGGAGAGTATATTTCAGGGGTTCTAGGTTGCACGATGATTTGATCTAGGATTGTTTCATCCACAAAGCTATCACATTTGGTTCTGAAAAGTATATTCTCAAAAGGTATATCAAACTAGATGTATTGGATTGAGACAAGCTTCTTTGGAAGAGAAGTGGCCCTAGGAAGAGGACTACTACTCCCTTGAATTTTTTTTGTGCTTATTTTTTTGATTAATATTTCTAGAGTATCTACTATTGTTACAGGTTCTGGATCAAGGTCAGATCTGGTGTGAAATATTTTTGGAGCCATAACTTAAAATTTTAGAAACCTAATTAATTATTTACAAATTTTAACAACCTCTAAACATTTATCTCTTGAAATTTTAGATCTTAGATTGTTCAGAAATAAAGTTTTCTTCTCTAGGGAAGACAATTCATAAAGTTTGAAAATTTGTTCAGTTCCCGAGTATGGTCGCCACTATGTTATCACTCTGTAATTCCCATAGTTTGTCAAGGGTAGAAGAAATTGACAGAGGTAACTATCAAAACCACTTTTGAGACAAGGATCTAGCCCTGCCAGTTTTAGAGAGCGATCTCTCTGTAAGATTTAGATTTGTTTGAGTTTTTAGATATTAGGCTATCTATAACAGTCTGAAATTGTTTTTTTGTTTATAATAGTTGGTTGAAAGAATGCATTAGTTATCCATTGGGCTATGGGGTCTATATTAAAGATCAGAATAAAATTCATCTTTTTATGAGGTTTTCTTCATAGGGAAAGGTAGTAAAATTGTTGGATATATTAAGATTTAATGAGGTGAAAAAGAAAGAAAATGTGTGAGAGTCCAATAAGCAAAGGAGCAATTAATAATTCCCTTTCTCAATATCAGATGAAAACATATAGACCATTAAAACACCATAAACAGAGTATACAGGATAAATTCAGTTCTATTGACTTCCTTTTAATGATTAGAAATTGAAATACATAAATGATCAAAGAGAATACGAAAACATTTAGCAGAGAAAGAGAAACATCAACAAAAATTTAACACAAGAATCCTGTAAATTGGCATGTTTTATTACTGGTCAATCCTTTTGAAAAGATTACACAATAGCTCCTCGATGCAAAAATAAACCCTCAATATTTCAAAGGAAGAAGTGTTTATATAATAATTTACATCTGATCCTATCATAAATGACCAGGTTATTATGGAGAAAAAATCTAACTAACTAGATCTCAAATTAAAAAATCTAGGAATGTTGTTGATCTATTCGGATTATTGGTGTTGATTTTGTGGAAGTGGTTGATGAATCCTAATCTTTGAATTGATTGTCTGCTCTATGTTGACTCGAAAATCCACATCACTTTTACTCAAGCAAAGAACAAAAATATTCCCATCTCTTTTTACTATGGATGGAAACCTTGACTAACATTTTGTATATCTCATCCATCTCAGTATACTTGGCAAACATGGGCTTTGTGATGAAAACAGGTTTTATCTCATGTTGAATTCTCTAGTCCAACTGTAATGTTTCTAGGAAATCCTTGCCAGTAATGCTTCCTTGTATACTTGCAAATTTGGAACCATCCCTTTCCATTGTACTGATCTTATGCTTGTAATCTAACAAGGTGATCAGCTTTTCATTTATTACTAGCAGTCCAGGGAGACCCTTCTTGTGTAGTACTTCAATCTTGCTGAAAAATCTTTGAACTCCAATGTCCATCACCTAAGCCTTCTCCTCTAGCTACAACATCAATCCTTTCTTGGTCAAGACCTTCTTGACCTCAAGAATGGTTTTTGTCATGTATTCAATTTCCAATGCTTCCAAATCCTGCTTGTTCTTATAGTTTAAGAACTTGATGAGCTCAGTGGCCTATGTAGGTATTTCTCCTAACCCTTCTCTTATTTTCTCAATTGCTTCTATGGCCTTCTATACAAGTTCATGTTGTTCAAAGATAATTTGTATGAATGGCCATATTTCTACCATAGACTTGTTGATATCCATCCAGATGTTTTCCTTGGCCTCAGATAATGTCTTTGCCATGACAGTCTCCTTCTTCAGTTGTTGTAGTTGTTGACTGAGTATCTAAGATTTATGCATTTCTGCATGATAGCTGGACTGGAACATAGACTTTAAGTCTTGGAGTATTTTTACCTCTTCTTGCAACTTTTTGATCTCCTCCCCTTGAAGGGACATGTCTTCCATAGACTTCAACAACTTCTTAGAAGCATCTAGAACTTTTATTGGAATGGCTTATGGAATCTCTATTGTTTTACTTGTTGTTGTTGTACTAACTCTTGTGAGAGGGACTGCCTCTAGTGGAACAATATCCATATGCACACTGTGTTCTTTCTCTTTGATCAATTTGTCCATTTCAGCATCCATTTCTTTTATCTTCACATTCTACTCCATGACTAGTTTCAACATCTCCTCTTTATGGCCTTCACTTTCAGCCATATCCTTTTCTTATGAATCCTCAATGGCTAGAAGTTTCAATTGCTTTGTCAAGGAGGATATATCAACATTTTTCTTCTTCAACAATTCTTCAGCTGCCTTGACGTTCAATGGATCATATCCAGTCTTTAGTACTAATTCTTATAGAGACTTAATCGTATTGTCTTTTGCCAAAGAGAATATATTTTCTAGCTTCAATTAGGATTGGATGTTATTTAGAGACACTGGGAATTTTGAAGAAGTTAATGATGTGTTTTTCAAGGTGGAGAAAATCATCTCCCTTGTTTTCATGTGCATGTCCATTTGGTCCACTGGATGGACCTCCTTCAGATCAAACTCAAAAGAAGTTTTATTGTAGTTAGTAGTTGTCTTGGGATGAGGGACTTGTGCTTGTAGGAATTCTATATGTAGTCTTTCCTTCTTTGTGTCAAATTTTGATAGTAGTCAATGTTGGGCAGTAGAGGTCTGATTCCAAAACTAGGCATATGTATTTCTATACAAGAGCTCATTCCTATGCTTGATCAATTTTTATTTGTCAAAGATATTTGACCCTGTTGACTCATGAGAGGACTCAGATGACAGAGTAGTGTTTGTTTGTTTTTTGGATGAAGATGTGGACACTATGAACTAACTGCCTAAGAATGTAGAGGAATGTTGTCCCTCCATGACTATGGTGGACTGTATTTTTTCGTCTTTAAGTAAGTCTACTGTGTGACTAGTTTTAGCCCTCTTCCTGTAAACTTGAAAATCTTCAGTTGACACCTTTGTGATAGAAGGTGAAACCTCTTTCCTGACTCTCTTTTATGTTTGTACTTGAGGAGTGCTAGTATGTGAAGCAGTGACAGGCATAGGTTGTTATTCTATTTCTAGCAGTGTATTTTCTTTCTAATCTATCTAATTAATATACTTTTCGACTTCATATTTGTGTACATGTGCATAAGTAGTGATTTTTTGTTTGACCATGAGTTTTGATATAACACCAAATGGGTCATAATTCCATATGAAGATCCGAGTGAAGTTCATTTGTTTCAATAGGTTGTCAGCCTCTTCTCCTGCAGCTTTGTTGTTCCATATGAAAGAACCAATTTGGTTCTTGATTCTGATTTGTTGTTTCTTCTTAATTGATACAAAATAGATGTCATCACAGTTTATCATCTACCTGATATATTCCAATGCAAATTTCCTAACAAGGAGATATTTTGGCAGTTTATATGGTGTCAATTGACATCCATATACTCTGATTTGAGTATGGTTCTAGTACAGATACCAATCTCCTGTCTTGGCCAAGTCAGAGAGGTGAAGAATTATTTAGACTTCTTCATTAATTGTTGGCTCTATTATGTTGTTGAGGATGAAAACCAATAGATGATTAAACTGATCAATAAAGACTTTGAAGTTGATGTCACATACCCACTACCTAAATCAATTTTTTCTGATCTTCTGCTGGACCAGAACCCCTAAATATCCATGGAGGCCCAGCGTAAGCTAGCTCTTTCTCTCTCATTCTCCGCTCCCATGTGATCGCGGGTCATGATCACAATTTCATTTGAACACAGTGCCTATCTGTATTTCACACCTCGGCACTACAGTAATGTCTAATCGTTCAACTTTGCCACCGTTGAACCCTGACAGGGATAACGACCGGCCAATGGGGGCGAATCCCTACAGGGTCAGCAAATGGCCAATAGGAACAAATCCCAACAGGGGTAGAGCACTACCAATGAGAACAGGCCCCTTCGCACGGTTAAGTGGAATACATGTGGTAGAAAAGGGGAACTCGACATGGTAGTCAACATGACAGGAGGGGGGGGCCACTTCACATGCCACACTATTCCGGNCCCCCCCCCCCCCAAATTAAAGGAAAAATGGCAAGGGGGTTCCAGAATCCACTTGAGCATCGTTGATCGTGATGAGTTAATCTTGACCGTTCGAGAGTTGTGCATCCAATTCCGGACCCCCCCTACCTCTAAAGGCAGAACAGTAAGGGGGCTCTGGAATGGAACCTCAACCGTAGATCTAGACGGGTGGACTCTGGCTGTCTATATCCATTTGCCACTTATCCTAAAGTATATTCACGTTCTGGCTTAAGTTGACGTCTCATCTCTACATCTAACGATCATTATAGACCCTAAGATTCTCTGAAAGAATCTTGTCCGTTCATTGGGGTTTATCATCTCGTGAATCTGGACTCTCGATCACGGGACTCCTAAATCCTCGATCCCCAGTCTCTTGATGCAGTTAGTCTCTCGACACGTGGCCTCCATTAATCAGACAACTCAGATCTACTCCGGGGTTTCCACCATGGGAAATACCGAACTCTTGTCAACAGGAATCTCAATTCCACGATTCCCGATGAGCCAATTCACCGATACGGTTCCTTACATGTTAGCCCTCCTGGATAAACTCCTGGCCCATGTGACCACTATCTCACAAGACCGCAGCCTTATCTCCTATCGGGTTTTCAGACTTTCCACTTCCGAAATGTACTCGTCCTCAAGATTCGCGATCCGCCAAATCCCGATATGATGATATAATGACAACTGGCCCTACAATGGACACTTTTCACTTTGTCAAGATTCCTAACTTCGCAATTCTGAAGTGTATGGGCTTCTTGTCCACGGGATTCCTGATCTCCCGATGGATGACTTTCCTTTTGGGACTTTTCTTGCATGCTCCAATTGCCACCACGCATCCTCCTAAGATGGACGGTCCTGATCGCTTCTCGTGATTTCAGAGTTTCTGCTGCCGAAATACTATGGCAACTTGTCCCTTCGATCCCCGAAATGCCGACAGGCTGCTAATCTTGCCCGCGTGTCCTCCTATGATGGACGGCTCAGATTGGTTTTGGGATTTTCACTACGAAAATCCCCGACCTCATGTCATCATGACTACCAATTCACGCGTGTCGATATCCCGATGGCCATGCCTCTCGTCGGGACTTTCATCCTCATGTTCACGAGGGCTTAACCCTCATGCATCTCTGAACAGATCCAACGGCTGTCGAGTTTTTCTAGCTAAGATCTAACGGCTCAGATCTATCCCACCTTGTGCAATCTTCCACTACTTCATGGGTGTGGAAAAATAAACGGTCCAGATGTTCTCATGGACCGTGGGGATCTACAATCTCGATTTCCTCGCCATTCACAAAGATAGAGGAAAAGGGGCAAGGTATGTAACGCCCTTGTTTCTCTCATCAATCTAACGGTCGTGAATGACCATGGTTCTTCCGATGGGGTCTCGTCCGTCGATCGATAATTATCCCTATGCTGCTACTTCGGGATTTTAAGAGGGTCGTTTCTCCTCGTACAGGGTTGTTAAGACTTGCTCATTCAAGTCCTTTTTCCAGGTTCTTAGTAAACCTTTCCAAGGAGGGAATCTTTGTGAAGAGATCTATTCCAGGGAATCCCTGGAGACAGATAAGGGAAAAAAATTCCCAAGAATGGGATGGAAGCCTAACTTGGTTCAACTTATGCATAATTAAATTCATTTATCAACATAAGTCCTGCGTGGTTTCTTCTGTTATAAGCATATATCTATTATTTCTTATCAAAATACTGCATATACATTCTTACACTATAATCGTTCACAATTTCACAGTTCTATGAGCATATATGTCAGTATATGAATTTCAAGATGCAATATGTAAAACACTTATTAGAAATAACACCAGAAGTGAGTGCATCATTTCCACCCAACCGTAGGCGTAACGACTCCCAGTGGATTTACCACTAGCCACCCCCGAGCTGAGACCATGATGCTGTGAGACTGCATCTCTCTGTCTGCCAGTGACCAAGAGAGAAGGTTGCAATCCTTCCTCTCTACTATCACTCACTCTGCGTAATGCCAGAGTTCCCCTCATGTCTGCACCCCAATCGCTTCTACCCCATGCCTTCTCCTCTTGCGAGGTTGCGTGTGGCATGATTACCCTTGCGCTGATTAGGCCTGACGGCTCTACGAATGGGCGGTTCACCATCCCATCCCTCATTAATCCATCCTCCTACCAGCCTGCGAGACATTAAATTCAGGGCCAGCGAGCTGCTTTTGGTTCTCCGGGCCAGTGAAGTCCAAATACGGTATTAATTCTCAGTGGAAGTTAATGCCACCTTTTCAGGTTCCTTCCACCGCCATCGTGGTCTCTTTTTTGCACATCCCTTCTTAGCAGTCCTGCAATAAATTCAAAATTTTATTCACATTCATTGACCTTTTCCTCAAGGTCCATTTACATCACATATTCACATTTATGAGTTTGTCATAGTTCTTGGCCAGTCCAGTTATATTTACAAGCTGGGGGAAATAGGGTGTTACAATTCCCTCCCCCTTAAAAGGAACATCATCCTCGATGTTCTTATATACTAACATGAATTTCATGTATAGAAGTAAACAAAATCGGATATGTTTGTCTCATGGCATCCTCCATTTCCCATGTAGCCTCATCTGGGCCAAAATGTTTTCACTGCACCTTGACCTGTGCAATGGTTCTGTTCCGGAGCGGGGTTTCCTTTCTGTCCAGTATACATTGGGGTTCTAGTAGAAATTCTCCCTCCGATTCCACTTGGATCACAGACCAGTCAATTATATGATTAGCATCATGTACATATTTCTTCAATAATGAAACATGGAAAACATTATGCTCTTTTACTGTGGGAGGAAGTGCTAGCCGATAGGCTACAGGTCCAACTCTATCTAGAACCTCAAAGGGTCCACAATACTGGGGTGTCAATTTGGCACAAGCTCCCATTCTCAGGGAACTCCTTCTGGGACTAATTCTGAGATATACATGGTCTCCCATTTTGAACTCTTTTGGAGTTCTCTTTTGATCAACATAACTTTTCTGTTGGTTCTGAGCGACCTTCATATTTTGTTTTATCTGAGTTACTTGTTGTTCCATTTCTTTCAACATGATGGGTCCAAAAGAAATCCTATTTATAGGATTACTCCAACTGACTAGAGTATTACACTATCTACCATAGAGGACCTCGAAGGGACTCATCTTTAAGGATGCTTGGTAGCCGTTGTTGTAGGCAAATTCTACCAATGGCAGGTAGTCTTCCCATTTCCTGGGTTGATGCAGTACATGCATCCTTAACATATCCTCTAATATCTTATTTACTCTTTCTATTTTTCCATCGGTTTGAGGGTGGTAGGCGGTGCTGAACAACAATTTGGTATCCAATCCCGCCATCAGTGATTTCCAAAAATTTGAAGTAAATTTTGCGTCTCTGTCAGATATTATCTCTTTTGGCATACCGTGCAGTCATAACAACTCTTTCATGAATACCTGGGCAATATCTATCGCCTTCCAGGTTGATTTGACGGGGATGAAATGAGCAGACTTGCTCAGTTTATCCACCACCAACATAATGGCATCATTCTGTTTGGTTGAAGTTGGTAATCCAGTGATAAAATCCATGGAGATGGTTTCCCATTTCCATTCTGGGATGGGTAAATGGTGTAATAGTCCTGCTGGGTGTCGATGTTCTTCTTTAACCTATTGGCATTCTATGCATTGGGCCAAATATTTGGCTAAGTCCTTCTTCAATCTAGGCCAATAAAATTGTTTACGGGTGGCAATGATCATTTTCTGGTATCCTGGGTGACCATTGTATGGTCTTTTATGTAGTTCATCCATGATGAACCTCTTCAAGTCGTCACGATTTGGGATGTACATTCTATCTTTGTAGGTGAGCAAGCCTCCCTCGGTCATTTGTTAGCCTTCATATTTTCCTTTAGAGGGTTCTTGTTGTAGGTACAGGGTCACAGTTTGAACGAAGGGATCTGTTTCTTGTGCCTTTCTGACTCTGTTCTTGACATCTGTCTCGCAGGTACTCACCGCTGCCAGGTGAACGTTTTCATGCTTTTGCTGAGGGCATCGGCCACCCTATTTTCCTTCCCTTTGATGTGTTTGATTTCAAAATCAAATTCGCTAAGGAGGTACATCCATCTAGCTTGTCTAGCATTGAGCTTGGGTTGGTCAAACAAATACCGCAATCCATAGCGATCTGTCATAAGCACAAATTTTCTTCCCAAGAGGTAATGCCTCCACATTTTTAAGTCGTGCACTATGGCAGCTAGCTCTAGATCATGAGTCACATAGTTGACCTCATGTTCATTCAATTTTCGAGATTCATAGTAGATCACCTTTCCTTCCTGCATAAGGACTCCTTCGAGCCCTTCCTTACAAGCATCTGTGCACACAAGGAAGTCAGCTTCTAGGTCAGTGATTTTCAACACACGTGCATGGGTTAGTAGATGTTTCAAGGTTTGAAATCTTTCTTCACATTGTTGTGTCCACAAGAATTTTGTCCCCGTCTTTTGGAGGGCAGTGATTGGGCAACCAATCTTGGAGAATCCTTTTATAAATATCCTATAGTATCCCGCTAATCCCATAAAGGATCTGATGTCTAAGACATCCTTTGGGGTAGGCCATTCCATGATAGACCTGATCTTGTCAGGATCTAATGCTACCCCTTCCTCGGAAAGAACAAGTCCCAAGTAGTGTATTTGCTTTTTAAAGAAGTCACATTTGTTGAATTTAGCATAGAGTTGATGCTCTCTTAGCACTTGCAGCACAATTCTAAGGTGCTCTTCATGTTCTTCTCTATTCTTAGAGTAGATTAATATGTCATCAATGAAAACTAGTACAAATTTATCTAAAAATTTACTCAGTACATTGTTCATTAAGCACATGAAAGTGGCAGGGGCATTCGTTAACCCAAATGGCACTACCACAAACTCATAATGACCATACCGTGTCTGGAAGGTGGTTTTATGGACGTCTTCACCCTTGATTCCGACTTGATGGTATCCTGACCTCAAGTCAATATTTGAGAAAATAGACGCTCCTCCTAATTGATCGAAAAGATCATCGATCCAGGGCAAGGGGTACTTGTTCTTTATGGTTACTTTATTGAGTTTTCTATAATCGATACACAGTCTAAGGGTGCCATCCTTCTTTTTCACAAACAAGACTGGTGCTCCCCACGGGGACATGCTAGGTCAAATATAACCCTTATCCATCATTTCTTTCAATTGTAATTTGAGTTCAACTAACTCAGGTGTGCTCATCCGGTATGGTGTCCTAGACACTGGCACCACTCCTGGTGCGAGTTCTATCGAGAAGTCAATGTCTCTCCTCGGAGGTAGACCCGATACCTCTTCTGAAAACACATCTCTATATTCCCTCAGGATAGGGTGGTCATCAAGGCTTGGTTTAGCACCTTCGATTATTTTTAGCACCTGTATTTCATATAGGGGACATCTCTTTCGGAAATACTTTCTCATTTGCAGAGCTGATATTTGTCTCACCGAGAGCGGTTTTCGGATCCCTTGGAGGGTTATCCTTTTTCCTTCTTTTCTCACACATTCTAAGGTTTTATGGTAACAATCCAGTTTGGATTTATGGGCGGCCAACCAGTCCATACCAATCAACAGGTCATATGATCCCAAGGGTAATACATTAAGGGTTGCTTGGGTGGGGAATTCACCCAACATTAATTGGCAGGCTAGTATGACCTCTGCTACCTTTCTTTTGGTGCCAGTGGCTAACTGTACCAACCATGGCTTGGTTTGCTTCTATGGCTGTATTTTACACTTATCAACTGCTCTAGGGGCTATATAACTTAAATTTGAACCAGGTTCAATCAAAACAGACACTAGATGGTTGAAAATCATACCTTCTATTTCCACCACTGAAGCTTGGTGGTCAGCTTGGTTATTATCCAAGGCTGCATAAATCTATGGCACACTCCTTGCCACATCATTGACTGTGGTAGCTTCCTTAATGTTGTAAATTTTTCGACTATTCTGTTGTCGGTGTGGACAGTCTCTTAGGAGATTCTCTTCTCCACAACCCCAGCATTTCAGAGGTTCTCTCTTTGGGTTATCAGCCTTCACTGGTATAGGT
Source organism: Picea engelmannii (assembly GCA_009831015.1). NCBI lineage: Eukaryota > Viridiplantae > Streptophyta > Pinopsida > Pinales > Pinaceae > Picea > Picea engelmannii. The sequence goes on along the minus strand of ML790400.1, from coordinate 400,474 downwards.
CCAGAAGTTTTATTCCCATCTGATGATGGAAAGTTCTATTGGAGTACACTCCAGGCTGGATAGTTCATTCTGGGGTTCTTCTTGTAGTTTTTAAATCCTGAGGATTTGATCCCCTTTTTCTAAAATCTCAAACCACTCTTTTGTTTCCAGTTTTCATGAGACTTTGCCCAATTTCCATATTGTTCATGATAATATGTTGATTTTCAAATAGTGTCTTCTAAGGTCTTTGTCTCGTCGAATTCGATTCAGTTCCGGTATTCCTTGGGTAGCCCACTGATGAAGCGTTGCGCCTTCGCCTTCTCTGCTTTGATGTAGGGTACATATCTCAATAAGTTGAGGAATTTATTGACATATTCCTCTATAGTGATTTGTCCCAGTTTGAGTTCATAAAACTCTTTAGCCTTCTCATTGAAATACCTTTCCGACAAATACTTCTTCCAGAAGTACTTTTCAAACCTTTTCCAAGACAGGTCCTCCTCACGGACCCCTTTCATGTTCTTAAGATCTTCCCACCAGATGGAAGCTCTTCCATTTAGATTGAAAGTGGCCCCCTTGGCCTTCAAATTTTCTGAAAAATCATGGACTCTGAAATATTTCTTCAATCCAAGTAACCAGGCCTCGGCTTCCTCTCACTTCTTTATCTCACCGTTGAAGGAGGGTGGTTTGGCCTTTCCGAATTCCTCAAATTTATGACCCTTGGAAGTCTTTTTCTTCTTTTATTTTCTTTGAGAATAGGAACTGGTCCTACTGCTGGAAGAGCCTTCTGAATCACTAGCTTCCTTCTTAGTGGAATCGTCTGGCATTGGTCCTTTACCTCTGAGGTGGATGTTTCTTGATGTGCTTCTCTCAGTATGGCCACTGATGCGACCATGATTCTGCATCTTAGGTTCATGTTTCATTTGTCGTTGTAGGTCAGATAAGCTCTGCAGTAAAACTACATTAATCTCGGTTTTCTTTTCTTGTTCTTTCATCATCCTTTCATTGTCGGCCTTGCAACTTTGCAATTCAACCATGAGACTCCTCACAGTCTCGGATAGGTCTGGAGGGGTTCCTATTGCTCTTCATTTGTCAGACTCTTCGTCTCTGTTGTGGGAGCCTTCTCCCACCTCTTGGTGAGTAACCATACTCTACGTCTATAGATTCCCGCGGTTGATCGTTTGCTTGAGTGAAAAGAAAAACGCTAGTTATTAGTCAAGAGTTAAATACATTTTTATAATTTGTGCATAATCTATAACTCTTTCACATGCATACACAGTCGAGTTCTCGTATTCGAGTTTTTCAATCCTGGGCAAGAGAGTTATGTTAGGGGGTTTCTCCTCATAGGAGTACTTCGAATGGAGCTTATGCATGACTTGTGCATGAGCCCAGTCAAGCCAAGTGTTGTAACCATGCTATGATACCACTTTGTCACATACCCACTACCTAAATCAATTTTTTCTAATCTTCTGTCGGACCAGAACCCCTAAATATCCATGGAGGCCCAGCATAAGCTGGCTCTTTCTCTCTCCTTCTCTGCTCCCATGTGATCGCGGGTCATGAGCACGGTTCCATTTGAATGCAGTGCCTATTTGTATTTCGTGCCTCGACGCTACAGTAATGTCTAATCGCTCGACTCTGCCACCGCCGAACCCCGACAGGGATAACGACCAGCCAATGGGGATGAATCCCTACAGGTTCAGCAAATGGCCAATAGGAACAAATCCCAATAGGGGTAGAGAACCACCAATGAGAACAGGCCCCTTCGCGTGGTTAAGTGGAATACATGTGGCAGAAAAGGGGAACTCGACACGGTAATCGGAATGACAGGAGGGGGACCCCACTTCACACGCCACACAATTCCGAACCCCCCCCCCCCATTAAAGGTAGAATGGAAAGGGGGGTCTGGAATCCACTTGAGCACCATTGATCGTGATGAGTTAATCTCGACCGTTCGAGAGTTGTGCATCCAATTTCGAACCCCCCCCCCCCNAAAACAGAATAGTAAGGGGGATCTGGAATGGAACCTCAGCCATAGATATGGACGGGTGGACTTTGACCATCCATATATGCTTGCCGCTTATCCTAAAGTATATTCACATACTGAATTAATTTGATGTCTCATATCTACATCTAACGGTCATTATAGGCCCTGAGATCCTCCGAAAGAATCTCGTCCGTTCATAGGGGTTTATCATCTCTAGAATCCAAACTCTCGATCACGGGACTCCTGAATCCTCGATCCCCAGTCTCCCGATGTAGTTAATCTCTCGACACATGGCCTCCATTAATCAGACGACTCAGATCTACTCCAGGGTTTCCACCATGGGAAATCCCGAACTCTTGTCAACAGGACTCCCGATTCCGCGATTCCCGATGAGACAATTCACCGATATGGTTCCTTACGTGTTAGTCCTTCTGTCTAAACTCCTAGCCCACGTGACCACTATCTCACAAGACCGCAGCCTTATCTCCTGTCGGGTTTTTGGACTTTCGACTGCTGAAATGTACTCGTCCTCAGGATTCGCGATCCGTCGAATCCCAATATGCCGATATAATGATAGTTGGCCCTATAATGATTGCTTTTCACTTTGTCGGGATTCCTAACTTCGCAATTCCGAAGTGTATGGGCTTCTTGTCCATAGGATTCCTGATTTCCCGATGGATGAATTTCCTTTCGGGACTTTTCTCACATGCTCTGATTGCCTCCACGCATCCTCCTAAGATGGACGGTCCTGATCGCTTCTAGTGATTTCGGATTTTCTACTGCCAAAATACTCCAGCAACTTGTCCCTTCGATCCATAAAACGCCGACGGGCTGTTGATCTTGCCCGTGTGTCCTCCTATGATGGACGGCTCATATTGGTTTTAGGATTTTCACTACAAAAATCCCCGACCTCATGTCATCGTGACTCCCAACTTCACGAGTGCCGATATCCCGATGGCCATGCCTCTTGTCAGGACTTTCATCCTCTTGTTCACGAGGACTTAACCCTCATGCATCTCTGAATAGATCCAATGGCTGTCAGGTTTTTCTAGCTAATATCTAACAGCTCAGATCTGTCCCACCTTGTGCAATCTTCCACTACTTCATGGGTGTGGAAAAATAAACGGTCCAGATGTTCTCATGGACCGTGGGGGTCTACGATCCCGATTTCCTCGCTATTCACGAAGATAGAGGAAAAGGGGCAAGGTATGTAACGCCCTTGTTTCTCTCATCAATCTAACGGTCGTGAATGACCATGGTTCTTCTGACGGGGTATCATCCATCGATCGATACTTATCCCTACGCTGCTACTTCAAGATTTTAAGAGGGTCGTTTCTCCTCATACAGGGTTGTTAAGACTTGCTCATTCAAGTCCTTTTTCCAGGTTCTTGGTAAACCTTTCCAAGGAGCGAATCTCTGTGAAGAGATCTATTCTAGGGCATCCCTAGAGATAGATAAGGGCAACAACTTCCTGAGAACGGGCTGGAATCCTGACTTGGTTCAACTTATGCATAATTAAATTCATTTATCAACATAAGTCCTACGTGGTTTCTTCTGTTATAAGCATATACCTATTATTTATTATCAAAATACTGCACAGACATTATTACACTATAATCGTTCACAATTTCACATTTCTATGAGCATATATGTCAGTATATTAATTTCAAGATGCAATATGTAAAACACTTATCATAAATAACACTAGAAGTGAGTGCAACTGCTGAGAGGGGTGCTCGTTTCCACCCAACTGTAGGTGTAGCGACTCCCAATGAATTTACCACTAGCCACCCCCGACCTGAGACCACGATGCTGTGAGACTGCGTCTCTCCATCTGCCAGTGACCAGGAGCGAAGGTTGTAATCCTTCCTCTATGCTATCACTCACTCTGCGTAATGCCAGAGTTCCCCTCACATATGCCCCCCAATCGCTTCTACCCCGCGCCTTATCCTCTTGCGAGGTTTTGTGTGGCGTGATTACCCTTGCGTTGATTAGGCCTGACGGCTCTACGGATGGGCAGTTCATCATCCCATCCCTCATTAAGCCATCCGCCTACCAGCCTGCGAGACATTAAATTTTGGGCCAGCGAGCCGATTTTGGTTCTCCGGGCTAGTGGAGTCTAAATATGGTATTAATTCTTGGTGGAAGTTAATGCCACCTTTTCAAGTGCCTTCCACCACCATCGTGGTCTCTTTTCTGCGCATCCCCTCTCAGTAGTCCTGCAATAAATTCAAAATGTTATTCACATTCATTGACCTTTTCCTCATGGTCCATTTACATCACATATTCACATTTATGAGTTTGCCATAGTTCTTGGTCAATCCAATTATATTTACAAGCTGGGGGAAATAGGGTGTTACAGTTGAACTCATTGGAATTTTTCCTCACTAGTGAGGTCCATGAAGTCACTGATTGAGGATTTCCTTCCTGATCCAATTTTTGGAAAGCGCATGAGAATCTATCTGAATGAGAGAACAGGAACAGGTACACCAGTACTGAGGAATATATGAACATTCCTTATGTTGAGAATTTGAAAAACTGCTCATGTATGTTGGGAGCCAAAAACTAACTGAAATCAAACTAGACTGTAAATTTCTCTTCTATGGAGAAAATGGATAGAAACCCTAAGATAGGTTCATTTACCCATTCATCAGAAAAATATCCTAACATGTAACAGAGCGTGGAAATTATTTGGTTTTCCCTAGAAGAGAATATGCAAATGGATAGGGAGGGTTTTTCTTAGGCAACTGAGCATCTTCTGGTAGAAAGATTTCAAAAATTTGGGCTCTTTGGGAGAAGGAGAGTTTCTGATAAATATCATTCAGGACTTTGATAGAGAAAGGTCTTACAGACTCAATTGTGGGGATCTGTAACATTTGATTGATCGATTCAGGGGTAATGGTGAATAGGGCTTCACCAGACGAAGATACGATGGCCCTTTGGAGAGGAAGATAATGTGTTCGACACTTAAGGGAAAATTATGGGAAATGAAAGGTATGGGGAAACATGTATAAGGGAAAATTGGACTCTCAGAGTCCAATTTCATCACTTTGATCCAAGAAAATGTCCTTTATCCAAAAGTGTATTTCGAAGAAGTCGAATTCACACTTCGACTCTATAATTCCATATTCTTTGTCTACCAGGGGAACACAATCCAAGTTGACGGGAGGGTGAAGAAATGGATTTTCAGACATTTCAGTGGATTTAGCTTTCGAATCCAAGGCTAACAGAGATCTGAGGGTGAAAAATGGATGACTGTATTTACCCAGATTAATGACACCTATCGATAGTGTATCTTGGTGGTAGTTAGCTTGAAAAATGGGTTCGACGTAGTGTCAAGAATGTCCATATCTGCGAATAGTGTAGCAATGGTGAAGAAACAGGGTTAAATAGTGCAGGGAGGTGTCTTTTATGGCGTGGGATGGTGACTAAACAAATAACGGTCATGGGGGAGGCATTGATTGGCCAACGAGTATGAGTGGTGTGACGTATGACAGGAGTAAGTGGGGTATGATGGAAAAGTGAGGTGAGGGATTTTGGGTAGGTGGTTAGGCAGGATTTTAGAGGGGGGGGGTAGGAAGTAAGTTGATTTGAGTAGGGAGGGATCTGAAATAATGCGAGGTTGACACATTATGTGGGGCCCGTGCCAGAAAAACCTCTTTTTTGGACCCCACCCCCGCCCCCACTGTTAAAGGAAGAAAGGTCGAGGGGTTCCAAAAAGCACTGTTATTCGTTGATGTGAGCATTGCTTGATGTTGTTGATGGAAGTTGTGCGCCTTTTAGTCGCATAATGACAAAACGTCATATCCACAATAGAACTTAGGATAAAATCATGTGGTGGGTAGTGCTAGGCATACCCTTTCTTATTTTTTCACCAAGGTGTTATTTCCTAGAAAGCATCATTATAAGAATGGAAATTTATTTTAAAATGTAGAAACCTTGGTGAATCTTATTAATCCTTCATATGTCAACTCTAAATGTTTGGCGATATTTTTGTAAAAATATTCAAATTTCTAATTATTTTGTATAGTTTTTATAAAATTTTGGCGATTTTTATTTTAAAATAATTTTATCTTATAGAATTTGGGTGAATCATTTTTAAAATAACGAATCTCGTTTTTGGAAAAACCATGGAAAATTAGCCCATGAGCGAAATTTATCCCCTAAAATCATCCATGTTTCCTAGGCTAAAAAACACCAAATTAATTCAAATAAAATGTATTTTAACAATATTTTTGCAAATGTTTATTGAAATAGACAACACTAACTTAACTCCTAACCTAATCAACTAACACATTAATCCAGCGTACAATGTTGGATTAATTATTACTCTAACCTAACTAATCTGGCCAAGATTAGACTGTTTGACCAAATTTAGTCACTAACCTATCAACATAAATTTAAAAGGTTTGATCATGATTATACAGTATGAGTCAAACCAAGTTTATTTTCATGGGGTTTTATATTTTCTCTTCTTTTTTTTTATACCCTCTTTTCATTTTTTCTATTTTTATCCCTTTTTCTTTCGTTTTCTTTTTCTTTTTCTTTATCATTTTTCTTTTTCTTTTTGTAAATCATTTGCAAAATAAAACATTATTTACAATAAAATTGACTAGAGGAACAAATTCTAATCACCAAGTGATATTATGTAATATAGGGTTAAAACAAGTGCCACAAAACTATGTCCTATCACAAATTATCCATTTGAAGCCATAAGCAATAGAGAAAAAAAATATATATGACATAACATTTTTATATGCAAGGATATTCTCAAATAGAAGAAGCTGTAATATATGCATAATATTGAACATGAACATGACGTCAACACCTGAGTTGTGATGTTGAAATAGATTCATTAATTGACTCTATTTACGGGGCCCTGAAGAATGAATGTAGGATGGGTACACACATTTTTTTCTTAAGTATAGGGTGGGCACCACAGAACTATGTCCTATCACAAATTATTCTTCCATGTAAAATGTAAGGAGTGAATAGCTTTTATTTAAATCAAAGTGTTGGGCAAGGGAAAAAAAAGCTTGTCATGCATGTTTAATTACGGATCAAAGAGCTTCTTAAATTCTTGTAGAAAGAGGTTGAATTCATTTATCAATAGTTNAAAAAAAAAACAAAACAATATTAAACATTGGAAAACACCATACAAAAACCTCAAATATTTTATATTCAAATAAACTTGGTTACAAAATACAACTGAGATTATTTCCCAAAATAACTCTCTTGAAATATGTAAAAATATATATAGTTCAGCTCATATTCTATGAAATTTAAATGTGTTTTCCATAATGATTGTGATTGGGGCTCCCGCAGACCAGAAAGAAAATATGTACAAGAATCCAGCATGTAGATAGTATTTTATAGATTTCAACTTGATCATCAAATGCTTTTTTGGTTAAAAACAACGAGTTGAATATCAATTTCGGGTCTTGGAATTCATGGGTGCTTCCAGCTAGATCTATCTCAGCTTCTTGAATAGTTTGTCTCTTCTAGATATGGTCTATCGACATTAGCTTTTTATTCAACATCCCATACTTTGCTAAGTGTTAATTTCCTTCTATCATCGAAAACTTGGGGTTTAAGGTGCCTTTCTTGTAATTGTCCTTGTCATCCACATCTGAGACAACATGGAGATGTGATTCAAGACCAATTCAAAGATGAGGGAGTGATTTTATGTGAGGTCAACTATATTTCGTCATAGGAGTGGAAAATATAGTGGCCCACAAAATGGTTTGGAATATTTGGAAATGACACCAAATATTACTCCATGCTCGAATATACTAAGAAGGAAATTATAAATTTTGATCCTCACGAAGGTGAGAAACTGTATGAGTGGTTGAATCAACATTCCAAAATTACATAACCTTCTATCTCAAAGTTGTAAAAGACTTGACAGACAACCAACTTCTATCTCAAAGTTTGTTGAGTGACCTCTGGATGTAGTAGCAGAATGAACATACAATTAACTTTTGATAACTACTTGTACTAATGTCAAGTGTATCAATTCTTGACCATAGGCTCCAGGTAGCTTCAACTTCAGGCATCCACACTGGCAGTAACTCCAGGATCCAGATAGCTTATGCTTCAGACATTGACATTGGTGGTGGCAATGGGAACAATAAGGTGAGCAAGAAGGCATGTCATTGTCAAAGAACTTAGGCTGTAGGGTTGTCAGACCTACAAAAGAGCATCGAATTTAGTGTTTCTTTGTCACGACAATTACAATGTTGTTGTGAGTCTAGAAATATTTGGAGGTTGGGTGTCCTGTGCAATGATGACCTCAACATTAGGTGCATGTCACACATTTATTATCTGGACATTGAAGTTGATCCGGATTATTTTCAGCACGAAATGAGAGCAGAGATATAATAAAGAAATGCACAGAGATATCGCGTATATCCAGTAATATAACATAAATATATCAGAGATGCAACCATAAACATAAATATACAGTAATACATGATTTCTATTAATGAAATAAATGTACAGAGACTGTAAAAATACAGAGTGAAATACTCCCTAGAATGGTGGCAGCTTATCTCTGAGAAGAGATGTGACGACTACTCGCATTCGCAAGAAGATGATTACAATGAGGCTCGGAAGGCATTTTTACAATAGATGGGAATGCCAAAATTCCTAGACATCCAAAAACCTAACCCTAGGAGATGAAGCTCCAAAAGTCATGTGGGCCCCGTTTGGGTAAGTTGGTGCATCAACTTCCCGGGGTCATAACTTTTGCATACGATCTCTGTTTTAGACGTGTGATAGCTCGTTGGAAAGGTATCATCGAGGAGATTCATTTTGGGGAATCAATTATTCCTTTGGTTATCATTAAGAACTTCGATCTCAAAAAAACTTCATTTAGGCCCTCAAAATGGCCCCGGAAGTTAAAACCTGCTAAAAATAGTAAATTGCCAAAATGGCCAGAAAACTGTTTCGAGCCATTTGGAAAAGGTGGGTGGCCCCCGATATCCACCTGGATCAATCCTCCCTCCTTAGGAAGCAATGGTCTCCATTGCGTTGATTTCCCGAGGGAGAGGGAAAAGAATTTGTTGAATCTGCATCTTGGTGACCTGTTTGTCTTGCTGGAGAAGTCACGTTGCTTAGTTTGTGGAAATCTGTCACGAACCTGTGGCTGGAAGGTTTGGATATTTTTAACCAGTTTGGCTATTTTAGATGACTGTGTGCAGAAGGAATCTTCATACTTTGCTGCAACCTTGTCGACCTGCTTCTGTTGGATAGAAGGTGCTTTGGCCGAAGCTGTGGTGGCTGCAGTATCCTTCTGTTCACCCTT
>ML790400.1:347033-387142 GCA_009831015.1 Picea engelmannii | reverse complement strand
GACCTAGTCCACCTTACATTGAATGACCTCCACTATTATCACTATGGCCCCCCTGGGCCCCCCCACTACCTCTCTAGCTACCTTACAATTCCAGACTCCTTTGTGGAAATCTGCTTCCAGTAAGTTTCCCACCAATGTTTGACATGGGGGAGATCCTTAAGGAGTGCAAAGGTGATCTTTTCCTTGTCTGAAAAATTATGAACGGAGAAATAACCTTCTAGCATATTTAACCATTTATCTAGGGCATCTGCATCTATTTGACCTTCAAATACGGGAATATCAAAATTAACCTGTACCTTGAAAGGCGAGGTGTCTCCAAAGTGGTTTCTTGATGAAGATGTACCTGATGCTATCGACAGACGTTGAAGGATGTGGGAAAAATTCTCCATCATTTCGTCCCTCTGTCGCGTGAGAGCTTGCTCAAGCAACAGACTTATAGGATCGTCTGCTCTGTCGATTTTCTTTTCTTCCGCCATTGAGGGTTTCTTGGGTGTGCGAGAGCGATTGTCTTCAAGAGAGACAAGCTCAAGACCTAACTTGCTATACTCGGACCTCGTCGGGGACATGCACTGAAAAAATGATCAAGAGCAGCCTGCTCTGATACCACTGATCCAGATTATTTTCAGCACGAAATGAGAGCGGATATATAATAAAGAAATGCACAAAGATATCGCGTATATCCAGTAATATAACAGAAATATATCAGAGATGCAACCATAAACACAAAGATACAGTAATACACGATTTCTATTAATGAAATAAATGTACAGAGACTGTAAAAATACAGAGTGAAATACTCCCTAGAATGGTGGCAGCTTATCTCTGAGAAGAGATGTGACGACTACTCGCATTCGCAAGAAGATGGTTACAATGAGGCTCGGAAAGTATTTTTAAAATAGACGAGAATGACAAAAGTCCTAGACATCCAAAAACCTAACCCTAGGAGATGAAGCGCCAAAAGTCATGTGGGCCCTGTTTGGGTAAGTTGGTGCATCAACTTCCCAGGGTCGTAACTTTTGCATACGATCTCCGTTTTAGGCATGTGATAGCTCGTTGGGAAGGTATCATCGAGGAGATTCATTTTGGGGCCTCAATTATGCCTTCGTCTATCATTGAGAACCTTGATCTCAAAAAAAACTTCATTTAGGCCCTCAAAATGGCCCCGGAAGTTAAAACCTGCTAAAAATAGTAAATTGCCAAAATGGCCAGAAAACTGTTTTGAGCCATTTGGAAAAGGTGGGTGGCCCCCGATATCCACCTGGATCAGAAGTGTTAATGCAATTTCCATATTCAACGAAGGATCAAGTGCATTGCCACAAGAAATATTAATTATGTAATTAATTAACATCCTTGAAGGACGTGAATCCAAAAGAACGGCTGAAATGTTTCGACCATTCGTGTGTTACCAAAATACATTATTTTATATTTTAAAAAATATGAAATTGTGTTTTCTATGTCTAACATTAGGGTGCACACATAAACATTTTTAAGTTAATTGAAATTAATATGTAGTTAACTCAGATACCCGGAAGCGATCAAAATCCCTAAATCTAGTTTATTTCCATCATGTTGGTTGGGATAGAAGGATCCACCTCCAAGAGAAAGAAAAAAGGTAGCAATAAAATCACATGTGCAAACACAAGGTGGGGATGGAAGCACTCTACGAACAGGAAGGCACTCTATCCTTCTCAACCTGTGATCCTGATGAAAAACGTGAGAGACTCTTGCACCGAGGCCGTGGCGATTTATTTGAACCAAAAAAGTTAATACTCCAAGCATCAAACAACTTCCATTTTTTTAAAATATTAGATCCACTGCAACAAAACAAATTCATTCTCCTTATTCAAAGAACGGGAAATAGCAGGAAGATTGATATTCAGTGGAAATAGATCTGGAATATATAGTACATCAAGGTCTCTTATAAATAATGAAACAAAATCGTTACATGAAGGTGGTAGTTAAAGGTGATCTCCAGAAACTAAATCATTACCTGAATACGTCAAACTTCCTGCAGAAGGCGGTAGTATAAAGTAATATTCAGAAAGTGTTGCAAATTCCATAGTCCAGAATTCCTTCCCATTAACTTTTCCCAGTTACTTGTCAATGCAGGCATCAGAAACTTTTGAGAGACTTGTTCCCTGATTATATACCCACCTTCAACCACTAGGATAATATTATTTCAAAGAGTGGTAAGCTCTTCGAACCAGATGCAATTATACGCATAGTAATAGTGAAGAAAATGTGCAATAGTGATAGAAAGTTGATTTTATGTTGAGTCTGTTACTACATCCAAAGGTCGGTGAAAAAACTTTGACAAAGAAGCTGGCTTTTTGTCAAGACTGTTACAACACCCAGAAGTCACTCAACAAACTTTGACATAGAAACTACTGTAATTTTAGGATGTTGATTCAACCACTCGTACAATTTCTCACATTCTTGAGGATCCAAATTTATAATTTACTTTTGAGTATATTCATGCATGGAGTAATATTTGGCATCAATTCTGAATATTCCAAACCATTTTGTAATCCACGATATGTGTGACTCCTCTGATGAAAGATAAATTCATGTGTGGTCTGCAGGATTTGATACACTTTCCAAATTTATGTTGTTGGAAGAAGCTATATACTTCAACAAAGGAGCATTTTGCAGGTGACTTGAAATTCCCTTCCAAGTTCCAGTAAAAAAATAAATAAGTTCAACATACAAATCTTTAGGCAGACCTTTCAACCAACCAAAGGATCGAATACAGGGAGAATACCAATCATAAGATACTTGATTTTTTTTTTGTCTGAGTTTTTGTTGGCTAACAAATTTTTTTTCCCTCAAAGATGATGTCACATAAAACCACTCCCTCATTCTTAAATTGGGCATGAATGGAATCTCTAAGTTTTCTCACATGTGGATGACCAGAAACATTACAAGGAAGGCACCTTCAAGCCCAAGTTTTCGATGATAGAGGGAAATGGGAATAAGTATTTAAAATGAACATTGAAGGATGATAATATAATATTCCGTAAATCTTGGATTAATTCATTTTAATGGGATATGTCCTCGACCATTTTTCCTATTAATTCCAATCTTTTTGAATTTGTGTGGTGACTTGTCACTAATAAAGGCATGATTAATATGCATTGGGAAGGGTGCTAAAAATGCTTTGAAATTTTTGTGAACCTGGAAGCCCTGTAACTCGTGAATCTATGACAACATGAGGTGAATAATCAACCAAGTATGGAAAGGCGTGGCATAATGCCTTAAAAAAATGAAGTAAGCAATAATTTTTTTGAGTTCAATATCCACAAAAAAAAAATTCAGATCCCATAATATTGACCTCTACCAATTCAATACCAAGCAACTGGAGTGCATCAGGGGTGCCTGTGAGAAAAAATAATTCTTTGATGAAGAATTGTTTGTATTCCAACATGTGATAGTAATTGTGTCCTAATAGTATTTAAAATGAACAATGGGGGATGATAATATAATCTCCCGTATATATTTCTTCAATCTATTTTAATCAGAGATGTCCTCGAGCTTTTCGGTTATTAATGCCAATCTTTTCGAACCTCTATGGTGAATTGTCACCAATTAAAAGTGTAAGTAATTTGCATTGGGAAGTGTGTGAAGGTGGCAAGGATGGATGGGAGCAATAAATGCTTTCAAAATTTTCTAAACCTAGGAGTTCTTGAACCCACAAATCTGGGACAACAAGAGGTGAAGAATCATCTAAGTATAGAAAGGCAGGGTGGTCGAACAAACAAGGATAGACTCGTCATAGGTAGAGTGAAGCTTGTGAGTTAGAGGAGTCCAGGGTCAAATTGTAGATCACAGAAGTTTTGGGTGCAAGATGTATATCACGAAACATGGGGTGCAAGAGTTTGATAGCGCCAATCCAAGAACCCATGGCCATAAACATTGACTATGGGAAAAATATTCCCAGCTATGGAATATAGTTGGACCTCGACAAACTCAGGTTCAAGTACAAAGATAATTTGTTTATATTTATTCCAATACCATTCATATTAAGAACATGTGGGCCTAATGGTTAATAACATGTTTTTCCTCTTAAGAGGTCACAGGTTCAAATCCAGAGGGGGCTAAGGTATGTATACCTTCGTAGACTTTACCAGTCAAATCGCTGAGTGGAAGGGGGGTCCCTTGTCCCACAAATAAGGGGGTCTCATATACCAATTTGGTGTGTTGGCTTAGTCGTGACCTTAAAAATAGATTATTATTATTATTATTATTTTATTTTAATAGTATTTTTGTGTTCCAAGTGTAAACCATGTTCCAATTTCAAGGGTGTTTTTGGCTCGCAAAGTTTGTTGAAATGCATAGGAGATATAGAGAATATGAGTTAACATTTTCATATGCAAGCATATTCTAAAATATGATAACGTGTAATATATGCACAATATTAAAGAGGGACATGACATCAACACATTTGTGGATGACAGTGGGCTAGCACAACATTGCATTCTTACTATGATGATGCCTTAAAAAAACTAAAATAACCAAAAAAAAAATTGTCAATTCAAGATGGACACAAAAAAATCATCAGATCCCATAATATTCGCCCATTAATGCATTTTAATGGGAGATGTTCTCGAGATTTCCACTTATTAATGCCAATCTTTTTGAACCTATCTCATGATTTGTCACTAGTAAAATCATAATTAATGTGCATTGGGAAGGGGCGAAGGTGGAGAGGATGGAGGGGAGTGAAAAATGCTTTGAAACTTTTGTGAACTTGGGAGTCTGTGAACTCGCGAAACTTTGAAGAATTGATTAAGTATGGAAAGGCGGGGTGGTCAGATGGATTCATCATAGGTAGATTCAGTCTTGCGAGTTCGAGGAGTCCAGGGTCGAATGTAGATCACCAAAGTTTTGGGTGCAATATGTATACCTTGAACACGAGGCATGAGAGTTCGATAGTGCCTACCCACGAACCCGTAGCCATAAAATTGGCTAAGTATGTAAACGGACGATGGTCAGTCGAACTCATGATGTGAAGATATAAATGGAGATGAGTATTGGTCAGTTCACCACCCCTGACAATTCACGAGCATAGAAACATGACTAATTATAGAACTAGAAATAAATAATAGATGGGAAGAAGAAAAGTGAAAAACGGGTAAGTATAGAAGAGGAAAAGGAAAGCGAGAAAAGAAATTTATCCCTCACACAAGAACACTTAGTATGATAATTATGAAGCCATAGAAACATATTAAATATAGGAAAAACATTCTCAGCTATGAAATATAGTTGGATATCGACAAACTCAGGTTCAAGTCCAAAGAGATGTTGTTTATATCTATTTCAACATTTTTCATATTATTTTATTTTAATAGTATTTTTGGTGGCCCAAATGTAAAACCATGTTCCAATTTGTGTTTCTCAAGTGGAGATGTGTTTTTGAAGACACATTTCCTTGAACCATAGTCCAAGGGCACGAGAAGTGCAACGTGGATTGTTTGTTGAGCAGATATTTGTTGAAGAGTAAGCAATGTATTTCCAGGGGCACATATCATTTGCATAGTATCAATATGATTTATTTTATGTTCTTTGTGTATTCTTCTGAATGCACCTGTCATAGATTTGTCAACCTTTTCCATGTACGAGGCACAATATGATGTTGTGGCATATGCATTGAGGAAATATTGTGCGTCTGTATTTGTATTCCACATAACTGGTTGGTACTTGGAGAAACTATTGTTCCATATATTTAAAAGTTTTCATTTAAGAAAAAATCTTGGTTGCTTAAGTTTAATTGTATGCATTGGATGTACTCAACTTCTACTAGATTTAGCTCTGCCAAGAAGTCTTGGAATCTCATTAAATCATCAAAGTCTCCTTGTTCTAGAAATTTGAACAAAGATTTATATTTCTCAATGAGAACATTGTCCTCCAAAATAATTGTCTCTACAATTCTTGTTCTTCTCATTGGAGGCATAGGAAGTTGTATCTGAAATGTGATTTTTTTTCATTTTTTACAGCTTCTTGTATGATAATGTCTACGAAATTTGGCAAGCCCTAGATCCAAATGATTTGTGTTGCATGTCATGTATTTGTCCACAAACTGCTCAATCTGTGAGATCTTATCATTTCCATAGACCAATGAACCCTCTTTCCACAATAGTGTGTGGCCATGCCCACTCCCTCTATTATGGAATTTGGTCACAAAACAATAGCCCGATAGTAGTCACAAAACAATGCCTGGTCAATTCACTCACTCGTTTTTTGTTTATTTATTTCTCTTTTTTTCATGATCCAAGTGGATATCGATGGCCACCCACCTTTTCCAACTGGCTTAAAACAATTTTCTCGCAATTTTGGTAATTTACTATTTTTAGTAGTTTTCACTTCCGGAACCGTTTTGAGGCCTTAAATGATGTTTTTTGGAAAAATAGGTTTTCAATATGGAATTTCCTTTGATATTGAGCCTAAAATGAATATCCTCGATGATACCTTTCCAATGGGCTATCATACGCCTAAAACGGAGATCGTATGCAAAAGTTACGACCCCAGAAAGTTGTTGTACTAACTTACCCAAACGGGGCCCACATGAATTTTGGCGTTTCATCTCATAGGGTTAGGTTTTTGGATGTCTAGGGTTTTTGTTATTCCTTCTTATTGTAAAAATTCCTTCAGAGCCTCATTGTAATCATATTCTTGTGAATGAGTGCAGCCATCACATCTCTTCTCGGAGATAAGCCGCCACCATTCCAGCAAGATTGTTTCCACTGCATTTTATAGTTTCAGCTTATTTCATTATTGAATAGAAAACCAATTTTACTGTATCTTTGTTATTTTTTGTTAAGCACATGTTAATAATCTGTATTCATTTCATTCTACTCATAAAATCCAGATCATTGCGTCAACTTTGCAAGGTTGAAGTCCTACATCTACAGTTGGCCATGTTGTTGCACTTTGCACCGTTGGGATTTTGCATCTGCGATTGGAACTGCATTTATGGCATTCCCCATTGATGTGTAAGTTTTAGTTCCAGGGTTTCACTCAAATGTATGGTTTTTAGGAACAAAAAATATGAGGATAACATTTGATTTCCTTTTTATATCTCACTATGGGTGCAACAGAGGTGGGTTTTGTGCCCAACATTGATCCGGATTATTTTTGGCATGAAATGAGAGCGGAGATATAATAAATAAATGCACAGAGATATTGCAGATATTCAATAATATAACAAAAATGTATCAGAGCAGTAATACACGATTTCTATTAATCAAAGAAATGTACGGAGACTGTAAAAATACAAAGTAAAAGACTCGCTAGAATGGTGGCACCTTATCTCTGAGAAGAGATGTGACGGCTACTCGCATTCAATAGAAGATGATTACAATGAGGCCCTGAGGGAATTTTTACAATAAGAATGAATGCCAAAAA
Source organism: Picea engelmannii (assembly GCA_009831015.1). Taxonomy (NCBI): domain Eukaryota; kingdom Viridiplantae; phylum Streptophyta; class Pinopsida; order Pinales; family Pinaceae; genus Picea; species Picea engelmannii. Next base: position 379,741 of record ML790400.1, on the reverse strand, counting down.
CCCTAGACATCCAAAAACCCAACCCTAGGAGATGAAGTGCCAAAAGTCATGTGGGCCTCGTTTGGGTAAGTGAGTACATCAACTTCCCGGGGTCGTAACTTTTGCATACGATTTTTGTTTTAGGTGTGTGATAGCTCCTTGGAAAGGTATCATAGAGGAGATTCATTTTGAGGGCTCAATAATTCCTTTGAATATCATTCAGAACCTCGATTTCAAACAACCTTCATTTAGGCCCTCAAAATGGCCCCGAAAGTTAAAACCTGCTAAAAATAGTGAATTGCCAAAATTGTCAGAAAATTATTTTAAGCCTATAAGAAAAGGTGGGTGGCCACTGATATCCACCTAGATCAATCCTCCCTCCTTAGGAAGAAATGGTCTCCATTGCATTGAGTTCCCGGGGGAGAGGGAAAATCGTTTGTTGAATTTGCATCTTGGTGAGCTTATTGTCTTGCTGGAGACGTTGCGCTGCTCGGTTTGTGGAAATTTGTCATGAACCTGTTGAGGTTGAGGATATTCAACAAGTTGAGATACATGAGAGGATGGTGTGCAGAAGGAATATTTGCACTTTGTTGCAGCCTTGTCAACCTGGTTCTATTGGATAGAAGGTGCTTGGGGCAAGGCTATAGTGGTTGCAGTGTCCTTTTGTTCTCCTTTTGAACAGATTGTGAAGAAGTTGAATTTAGCAGTATGAGATACTACTTGTGACACTTTTTAGGTGGAACAGTAGTCAGAACTACATTTGATATTCTATACAGATGACCCCCCAGAGAAACAATGACACTATGGGGTCGAGACTCATAAACAATGTGGCGTCTCCACATATATGGTTGGCCCAAGAAAACATCACAAACATCTAGTGGGGAAACATCACATAATACCTAATCCTTCAAGGGTTGGATGCCGTATGACAATCAGAACTGTTGGTTGACACAGAGATCTCATCCTTGGCGAAGCCACCCGATGTTGTATGGTTACGAGTGTGGTGTTGTCAACAATCCCAACTGTTTGGCGACCTCTGCTGAGATGAGGTTTTTTTGGCTTCCACTATCAACAATAAAATGTAGCGAGGTCCCCTTCACCCACATATATGAATGAAAAATACACTCCCCCTCTTCAGGATCTGTTGGTTCTTTTGGTTGAATTGTCACGGTCGAAACAATAGCAGTGGGGTCTGCATCAATGATTTGTCGAAACAATAGCAGTGGGGTCAGGGTTCAGCTCCTTTTCTTCGATCTCGGCCACCAATGACTATTTTGAGTGACATTCATCGGTGTTGTGCCAAGGGATTTTGTGAAAATCACACCATTTTCCGGTATCCTTCTTTGTCTTCCCATGACCCTTCAATTCCTGTGTCTTGGACTGGTCTTCGGGAGACTATTTGTTAGGGTCGTCTTTGTCATACTTTGGTTGTTGCGGATTTGTAGAACCGAATTCTCGTTTTTTCTGGTGCTTAAATTTCTCCTCAATTTTAACAACATATCGATAAGAAGTACCAAGTGATGAGATGTCCAGAAAATCCATTTCAGCCTGAATGTATCTTTGTATAGCCCCATGGTATTTCAGAACCAAATGTCGCTTGAATCCTTCGATACCCATCTTGGTGTGCAAGGTATGGAAGGTGTTGGTGAAATCTGGAACTGCTTGTCCCCTCTCTTGCCGCAGTGTGGTCCATCTCATGTACTGGTCCTCATAGTTTCCAACAGGGTAATATTGTTCCTTTACCGCATCCACAAAAAAATCCCAAGTGGGATCGGCCCCATATATCCCAGAATCCTCTGTGGAACTTTTCTCCCAGTAAGTTTCTCACCAATGTTTGACATGAGGGAGAGCTTTAAGGAGTACGAAGCTGATCTTTTATTTGCTGGAAAAATTGTGAACAGAGAAATAACCTTCTAGCAGAGTTAACTATTTTTCTAGGGCTTCTGCATCTATCTGTCCTTCAAATACAGGAATGTCAAAGTTAACTTGTACCTTGAAAGGCAAGGTGCCTCCAAAGTGGCCATTTGATGAAGATTCACCTAATGCTATCAACAGGTGTTGAAGGATGTGGGCAAAATTCTCCATCATTTCGCCCCTCTATCGCGTGAGAGCTTGCTCAAGCAACAGATTGATAGGATCGTGTTCTCCATTGTTTTAATTTGATTCTGCCATTGAGGGTTTCTTGGGTGTGTGAGAGAGACTTTAATAAAGAGAGACAAGCTTGAGACCCAACTTGCTATACTCGGACCTCGTTGGGGACATGCACTGAAAAAACGATCAAGAGCAGCCTACTCTGATACCACTGATCTGAATTATTTTCGACACGAAATGAGAGTGGAGATATAATAAATAAATGCACAGAGATATTGCAGATATTCAATAATATAACATAAATGTATTAGAGATGAAACCATAAACACAAATATACAACAATACATTATTTCTATTAATTAAAGAAATGTACGGAGACTGTAAAAATACAGAGTGAAAGACTCGCTAGAATAGTGGCAGCTTATCTCTAAGAAGAGATGTGACGGCTACTCGCATTCGCAAGAAGATGATTACAATGAGGCTCTGAAGGAATTTTTATAATAAGAAGGAATGCCAAAAACCCTAGACATCCAAAAACCTAACCCTAGGAGATGAAGCGCCAAAAGTCATGTGGGCCCCGTTTGGGTAAGTGAGTACATCAACTTTCTGGGGTCGTAACTTTTGCATACGATCTCTGTTTTAGGAATGTGATAGCTCGTTGGAAAGGTATCGTCAAGGAGATTCATTTTGGGGGCTCAATCATGCCTTTGTCTATCTTTCAAAACCTTGATCTCAAAAAACCTTCATTTAGTCCCTGAAAATGACCCTGGAAGTTAAAACCTGCTAAAAATAGTGAATTGCCAAAATTGTCAGAAAATTGTTTTGAGCCAGTCAGAAAAGGTGGGTGGCCACCGATATTCACTTGGATCAATCCTCTGTCTTTATGAAGCAATGGTATCCATTGTGTTGAGTTCCCGGGGGAGAGGGAAAAGCGTCTGTTGAATCTGCATCTTGGTGAGTTGCATGTCTTGCTGAAGACATCGCGTTGCTCAGTTTTTGGAAATCTTTCATGAACCTATTGACGTTGAGGTTGTTCAATAAGTTGAGATACATAAGATGATGGTTTGCAGAAGGAATCTTTTCACTTTGTTGCAACCTTGTCGACCTGCTTCTGTTGGATAGAAGGTGCTTGGGGCAAGGTTGTAGTGGTGGCAGTGTCCTTTTATTCTCCTTTTGAACAGATTGTGAAGAAGCTGAATTTTAAAGTATGAGATACTACCTTGTGACACTTTTTAGGTGGAACAATAGTCAGAACTACCTCCAGTATTCTATACAGATGACCCCCCAGAGAAACAATGACACTATGGGGTTGAGACTCATAAACAGTGTGGCGTCTCCACATATATGGTTGGCCCAAGAGAACATCACAAACATCCAGTGGGGAAACATCACATAATACCTCATCCTTGAAGGGTTGGATAGCGTATGACAATCGACACTTTTGGCTGACATGGAGATCTCATCCTTAACGAAGCCACCTGATGTTGTATTGCTACGAGTGTGGTGTTTTCGACTATCCCAACTTTTTGGCAACCTCTGCTGAGGTGAGGTTTTTCTGGCTTCCGCTATCAACAATAAAATGTATTGGGCTCCACTTCATCCACATCTATGAGTGAAAAAGGTGCTCCCCCTTTTCAGGATCTGTTGGTTCTTCTGGCTGAATTGTCGCGGTCGCAACAATCGCAGTGGGGTCTGCATCAATGATCTGTCCTTTACTAGTATTTTCAGAATCAGATTCTGAATCAAGGTTCGGCTCCTTTTCTTTGATCTCGGCCACCAATGACTATTTTGAGCGACATTCATCATTTTTGTGCCAGGGGATTTTGTGGAAATCACACCATTTTCTGGTGTCCTTCTTTGTCTTCTCGTGACCCTTCTTTTCCTGTGTCTTGGACTGGTTTTTGAGAGACTGTTTGTTAGGGCCGTCCTTGTCATACTTTGGTTGTTGTAGATTTGCAAACCCAAATTCCCATTTGTTCTGGTGCTTAAATTTATGCTCAATTTTAACAACATATTGATAAGCAGCACCAAGTGATGAGATGTCCAAAAAATCCATTTCAGCCTGAATGTATCTGTGTAGAGCCCCACGGTATTTCAGAACCAAATGTCGCTCGGAGTCTTTGATACCCAGTTTGGTGCACAAGGTATGGAAGTTGTTGGTGAAATCCGGAACTACTTGGCCCCCTCTCTTGTCGCAGTGTGGTCCATCTCATGTACTGGTTCTCATAGTTTCCAACAGGGTAATATTGTTCCTTTACCGCATTCACAAAAAAATCCCAAGTGGGATCGGCCCCATATATTCCAGACTCCTCTGTGGAACTTTGCTCCCAGTAAGTTTCCCATCAATGTTTGACATGATGGAGATCTTTAAGGAGTGCGAAGGTGATATTTTCTTTGTCGAAAAAATTGTGAGCAGAGAAATAACCTTCTACCATAGTTAACCATTTTTCTAGAGCTTCTGCATCTATCTGTCCTTCAAATACAGGAATATCAAAGTTAAATTATACCTTGAAAGGCGAGGTGCCTCCAAAGTGGTCATTCGATGAAAATGTGTCTGATGCTATCGGTAGGCATTGAAGGATGTGGGCAAAATTCTCCATCATTTCATCCCTCTGTTGCATGAGAGCTTTCTCAAGCAACAGATTGATAGGATCGTCTGCTCCGTCGTTTTTCTTTTCTTCCACCATTGAGGGTTTGGGTGTGCGAAAGCGATTGTCTTTAAGAGAGATAAGCTCGAGACCCAACTTGCTATACTCGAACCTCGTCGGGGACATGCACTAAAAAAACGATAAAGAGCAGCCTGCTCTGATACCACTGATCCGGATTATTTTCAGCACGAAATGAGAGCGGAGATATAATAAAGAAATGCACAGAGATATTGCAGATATTCAATAATATAACATAAATGTATTAGAGATGCAACCATAAACACAAATATACAGTAATACATTATTTCTATTAATCAAAGAAATGTATAGAGACTGTAAAAATACAGAGTGAAAGACTTGCTAGAATGGTGGCAGCTTATCTCTGAGAAGAGATGTGACGGCTACTCTTATTCGCAAGAAGATGATTACAATGAGGCTCTAAACGCCTTTTTACAATAAGAAGGAATGCCAAAAACCCTAGACATCCAAAATCCTAACCCTAGGAGATGAAGCGCCAAAAGTCATGTGGGCCTCGTTTGGGTAAGTTAGTACATCAACTTCCCGGGGTCGTAACTTTTGCATACGATCTCCATTTTAGGTGCGAGATAGCTCGCTAGAAAGGTATCGTCGAGGAGATTCATTTTGGGGGCTCAATCATGCCTTGTTAAAGGTAAATAATAAGATGTTTTCTTTTTATTGGTGTTGTTATTGTAATTTGATGACACAAAGAGAGGATAAATGTTGTCCTTACTTTACTTAAATGTAGTTGTTACTAATACTAAAATAGTTAAAATAGTTATTGCAATTATTGATTATGAAAGTAAACAATATAAGATGTAAAAATCATAATCATATTTTTTTTTAATAAATAGTTAAAAACAAAATTAATATTAAAAGAAATTGATGTTTTTTAAAACTCTAAAGAACCCAAAAAAAAATAAAAAAATATATTAACAAACATAAATTTTAAAAGAATATTTTTGAAAAAAAAAACTTAAAAAAAACAAAAATTCACCCACTCCCCCAAAACCCATGAATTAATTTAATTTAGTAAATAATTTTTTAATCAACAATTTATGAGTATTTTTTTAGGTTTTTATCTGTTTAATTAGGTCAGATTTTAATTACAAAATATAGTGATTTGGAATTTTAACAACCCACCGAAAACAATGCTATAGGGCCACTTTTTTATTCTAAGGTTAAATTTTTTGGGCCAAAGTTCTCCTTTTGAGATCATAGTTCTCACTAAGTTGATGACTCTGCCCAATTAGTCCATAATTTATAATTTCTTAATCATTTATCCGATCAATTTAAAAAAATGAATCTTAACTTACACTTACTTGTATTTAGAAAATCAAGTTGTTCTCTCATTTGGTTACTATGCATATTTCTTATCTCTCTTTTCCCCTCAAAACATCTCCAAAACATAATATCCTTTATACAATTTTACAAAACATAATATCCTTTACACAATTTTAAAATCCAAAAAAAATAAACTACTGTAACAACTATGAAATCTTAAATAAATTAAAACTCATTATCCTAATTTTACAATTCTTAACTTATCTTCAAAACATAATATCCTTTACACAATTTTACAAAACATAATATCCTTTACACAATTTTAAAATCCAAAAACAAATAAACTATTGTAAGTATGAAATCTTAAATCAATTAAAACCCATTATCCTAGTTTTACAATCCTCCCATTCAATATTATAATTTACCATTTGGGAGTTCACATCCCATATTTAAAACAACACATAATTTTTAATATTCTATTATCTATCTATTTTTTTTTAATTACTTTTAATCTTAAACATTAATTTTAATATCTAAAATTTTTAATACGAAATATACAAATTTTATATATATTTGATGTTCAATAATCCTTCCTTGTTCGTTTCATTTACATTCTACGGAACATTCTCGTTATACTACCTATTGTCTCATCAATCTTCATATTTGAAGTCAGTGAATGATTAGCTCATTTGGTTAATAATAAGATATTAATTTTAAATCTGGGATTTAATGTTTTACTTTTGGTCTCACAAAGATTGGAATGACTGTTGATGTATACTTATACTTTGGCAAAGGATATTAATGCCATTTCACCTATTGCGAATGTCCAAATGAGTATTTTATAATATTTTAATGGTAAGGTAGTTATTGTATATGTGTACTACTTGTTAATTAAGTAAGATATTAAGTATGTATTAATATATTATAGTATTTTTTAATTAAGTAAGATATTAAATATGTATTAATATATTGATGGTTTATTAATTTATGTATATTTTTAATTAATTAACAACAAGTATATTTAAATAAAGTGGTTGATATATTTCTTTTTATTAATTTAAAAGGATGGAAAATGATTTTATATTAACCATATAAGTAAAAATGTAGTGATTACTAATACTATTTTACTTAAATGTAGTTGTTATTTATATTAAAAGGATGAAAAATAATTTTATATCAATCATTTAAGTAAAAATGTTATATCAATCATTTAAGTAAAAATGTAGTGATTGCTAATACTACTTTATTTAAATGTAGTTGTTATTTGTATTAAAGTGGTTATTGTTTTTATTGATTATAAAGATAAAAACAAAAAATGTTGTAGTGTTGTTATTGCAATTTGATGACACAAACAGAGGATAAATGTTGCCTTTACTTTATTTAAATGTAGTTATTACTAGTACTAAAGTTGTTAAAGTAGTTATTAAAATTGTTAATTATGAAAGTGAATAATAAAATGCTTTTTTGTCTTTTTGTTGTAGTAAAGTAGCTACTCTTAAACAATCTTGTTAATAAGATGTTTTTTTTGTTTGATGTTACTATTGCAATTTGATCACACAAATAGAGGATAAATGTTGACGTTACTTTGCAGTTGTTACTAGAAATTAGTTAAAGTAAGTTGTTACTATACTAAAGTAGTTAAAGTAATTATTGCATCTATTGATTATGAAGATAAACACTAAGATGCTTTTTTTTGTTTGATGTTGCTATGTCAATTTGATGACACAAATGATGACACAAAGAGAGGATAAATGAAAAGTACATAAGTTTTGTATTTAAACAAAGTCGTATTCATTGGAATCACCCTCACTCTCTCCATTATGGTCAAAATGTTATCATTGTGCCTCAAGTGATTCAAATACCTTCACATTTATTCTTGTTGTCCCTCCCTTTCATCTTTCCTTTGGTGACCATTTCCATATGATGATTGTTATGCACAATGTATTGAAAATGATAAAAAAATCAATGAATAATAGTCCACCTCGAGGGGGAAACCTCCTTTTACAATATATTGAATTTATAATATGAGATATGATTATCCTAAGACTAGATCTTAATGAAACGGTATACTGGAGGATTCTAGCCTACATACAAATACAACACTAGAAATGTAATAATTGAATATATAGATATTAAAAAGAGGTTGTATACTTAACATGGGGCTTTGTATAGGGATTAATGTGCCCCTCCCCTTGAAACAAGTGTATGTTGGAGATATTACACACACCTAGGATATTTTTTCCTTATTTTCCTATGTTTATCAGTCATTATTGAGGGTCTCTTATTTCTTAGGAACGTCAAGAATATTTTCTCCATTTTAGAGCCATTTACACTTAGTTAGACTAGTGGAAGTCACTCATGCATGGAAACCTCGGTTTTATGATAGGAAGTTGCATGTGCTTCTCTCACTTCCACACGTGTGACTTAGTTAACTAAAGACTGCATGACTAGTTAAATAGGACTAGGTGGTGGTTAACTCTGGTAAATGCATGTGTGTGTCAAGATATCTATAGACCACCATTATGGTGAATTTCACTTGAAATTCACATTAGTTGAGATATACAGAGTATATCATGTGTAAATTATCATTCATTCATTTGGTCAATACATTTTATGTTATGTTCTCTCCAATTTTTCTCTCATCTTCTCATTTTTGCAAGTTGTGTTCGTACTTCTACTAGCTAGATCTCTTGTGCAAGTACTCACTACATTCTAGATGGTATCAGAGCCTATAGTTTGATAGGAAGAAGGCACACCAACATTTTTTATTTACAAGTACTGAAGATGGAAGAATGTAAGAATAATGGAATCCCCTCCGCCTGTCATGCTAACACCATACAACTAATTTAAATGGAACAAAAAGATGGAGATTTTTCTCCAAGGTAGATTATTGTATAGGTTAACCATGTCTATGGAAACATAACCCACATCATCCATTAAAAAATGCAAATACCTCAATAGAATGGATGAGGCTTATGGAGGCCTCTACACGCACATGTCCCATGAGTTGTTGTTTCATGTATCTTCTTGCAAAAATCCAAATGCAATTTGGACCACCATGGAAAGACTCTTTGGAAAACAAGATGAGATGAGAGGCCACATGTTTGAGGTGGAATTATTTGCATTAGATCTGAAAATATTTGAAAATATCTAAGATTTCTTCACAAGGTACAAGGATATGTTGTTGCAACTCAAGGCTTGCAAGATTGATAAATCAAAGGAGGAAAATTGAATGGTTCTCACCATTTTGTCAAAACTTGGTCGGCATTATTCAGTTTTTGTTACTACTTTCCACACTCAGAGGTTGATTGTCAGAGCATCCTAGACTGTGCCCTCTTTGGATACCTTCATTGACACCCTAATTAAGGAGCAAGACAAACTCATCAAGGTGGGTGTAATCGAAAAATCCAAAGCGCATGCACTTGCTTCACATGATGGCAACAATTCTCAACATCATCAATCCAAAGAGAAAGGAAAATAAAAGGTGCATGTAGAACAAAAGAAGAAGGGTACTCCAAACCCTTCAATGACTCACGGGGATTTAAAAATGGAAAGGGGAATAAAGGACATAAGTGTACCTGCTGCAATCGAGGATTCCATCAATAATCCACATGCATGAAGAAGAATGTAGACCTTATGACTCAGATTCTTCAAAAGAAAAACCTTGGGGACAAAATTCCTGAGGGTGCCAAGAAGAAGCCAGAAGATCATGCTCCCAAAGGTCATCATCATGCATTTTTTTTTCACTCTTCACTCTTCACGTGGATGGTGGATTTAGGTGCATCCCACCATATGGATACCACATAGGAAACCTGATCTCATTTCACTGTATGCAATGGTACTCCTATCCTCATGGGGGATGACTCTCTAATCGAGGTTGCAGGAAAAGAGAGAGTAGAACTAGATCATGGAAGTTTTGATAATGTTCTCCATGTTCCTCATCTTTCTGTGAGTCTTCTCTCGGTGTATTATATTACACACTCAAGCTAAGGAAAAAAGGTGCAATTCGTAAACACTAGACTCCGTCTCCATATTCGACATGCAAGACAACTCAAGGATTGTTGTTAGGGATGTAAATCATCAATCTCATTTACACACTTTTTCTAAGTTTATTGAACCTAATTCTTTTGTACTACTTACGCATCTTGATGACAGTAGTAGAATATGGAATGAGAGGTTTGCTCACTTGAAATTCATGTACATGCAACAACTTAGCAAGAAAGGGATGGTCACTGGATTGCCTGATATCCACTTTTCCAAATGGGTCTGTGAAGGATGTGTCATTGACAAGCACCCTCAAGAGACGTTCAAGAAGGGGAAGGATCACAGGGCCTCATCTTCATTGTATTTTATTCACATTGATCTCAAGGGTCCATTTTCGCATCCATCCATCAGCAAGGCAAGGTATGTACTCACATTTTTGGATGATTAGTCACGTTATACTTGGGTATTTTTTCTTATGAAGAAATATAAGGTATTTGATCATCTCAAATAGTTCAAATCACTTGTTGAGACTCAATCATGGAGAAATATCAAATCCCTTTGTACAGATAATAAGGGGGAGTACATAAACATAGATGTTCAGAATCTTTGTCTTGAGGATGCTATATAGTTGCAACACACAATACCATATACTCCGCAATAGAACGGAGTTTCTAAGAGGAAAAATAGATCTCTCAAAGAGATGGTCTCTCGCATGTTGCATGCAAGATCACTTCCTCCCAAGTTTTGGTCTGAGGTGTTGTTCCCGAGTTTATACTTTAAGGATATAAAGTATACCGTCAAGGAATACATAAATGTTTAAAGGGATAATTTGAGAATAAGAATTTCAAAAGGAAGGGTGAAGCAGAATAAGTTTCTCAACTATCTCTGTCTTGCTTCCTATTGTTCTTGGATGGTAATGTCTCTCTCAATAGCAGCCCATGAACATTCTAATTCAACCCGGTTAGTTGTTGTTTGTAAAATGGTATTAAATATATTCAAGGATATATTGGTTTGATCTTGAAGGCCAGGTTCAATGTTGGGTTGTCTGCTACTTGGAACAATCATGGAGGATAAAACTTTATTTATTTGTAAAAGGATTTTAATCAAATGTTACTTCAAACTTTCCAAAGATGAGAATATGAAAAAACAATTTTAAAATTCAAAACACTAACATAAATACATTCAAGGTCATTTCCTGGATTTGTAACAATTTGAAAATTTTAAACTGACATATAAGTATTATAGAAAAATATGAGGCTTTAATCAAGAAATAATCTCATATTTCGACAGATAATAATGAAAGAAAACGAGGTTTCTAATGAAATTTAAGTATTAAGGTTCAAATGATTTACAGCTCTTAAAATCACTGCTAGCAATTTCAGAGGAAAAACTATAAATAATTTGATATCCAAATCAATCTGAACTACAAATCAAAGATGTAGATAACTTCAAATTGATTATTCATTAGAAAAACATTGAAAGAAAAATACAACAAAATATAGTAAACAGGGTTGAAGAACATAAAGCTACAAATTTGCAGGATTTAGAATCTCGTTTGTAATCTATATTATGATGTATTGGAAAACTGTTATTACAATGGGCTCTCTCCAAAAAAATCTTGAAGGCCTTTTTCAGTCTTTAGAAACTACATTTATACATTTTCATCAAATTTTTCTCGTTGGTGCCTAACCAACTTCCCAATATTACGGTTACATATAAAAATAATGTCAACCGTTTACATTTTCTTTCTAATTTATAATGATAAAAACATTTAAAAAATATTTTAAGCTTGCGTTGACGAACTTCCTTTCTCCACTTCAATACACTAAACAAACTTTCCCAAAAATTTCACAAAAGTCCTGGGAGCATCTGGTATCTCATTTGCTTCAAATAAGAAAAATCTTTTCTGCAATTTAGGCAAACGATTTTCTATCATCTTCTCTATGAATTTGATAGTTTTCAACTTTAGATTCAGCGTCACCATCCATTTGTTGATCTCTGTGATATTGATTAGTCTAATTTTTGAAATCTCTATTTTCATTTCCTCTAGCTCTTCTTTGAACCTTAGCTGGTGCTTAGCAATATTAATCTCACCTAATAATCCGGAATAGTCATTTGTTCTGATATTCAATGAAGATCTTTCTAAGAGATCAAAAATTCCCTGGCAATCATCATTGACCTCTCTAGTTATTCTTTTATATTCGGCCAGGTTTGCTTCCCACACTTTTAACATAATGTCCCCTTTAAGCTGTTCAGAAATAGATAATTTCTTAATGTTTCCAACTTCTTCCTTTGATGAGAAGGCCACTGCCTTTTGAAAAGTCGTTCTAGCTGCTTTCACCTCCCTTTCTTTCTGGAAAACATTCTCCAAAGACTTATTTGTTTCTTGAAAATAATTCTGGACTACTTCCAGATTCAAAAACACTTTCTGTTGTTCTTCTTCTATTTTCAAATATATCTCCAATGTTTGTGTCCTAAAATTTTCAAGTTCTACTACTTGATTAGTAATAGAAATAATTTTATCCTGTAAATGTTTATTTTCTTCACCCAGCTTTCGGACCTGCTCTTGTGTGACATGTATTATCATTTTTGCCTCCTCCAAGTCTTTATTCATTTTCTAAATTTCTTGCATATCCTTTAGTCTAGCTTGTTCTAGACCCTTTTGTATTCCCCAACTAATATTTCTCTCAGTTTCTTTTAATTTGTCTTGCAACTGAATTATTGTTTGGTCTTTTTGTTCGAGCATAGTTGTTAAATTGCCAATAGAATACATATTTGTTGATTCTATAACACCCATTGTACCTGCTAACTTTGTAGCAAATTCTCCATCTTTGAGTTTCTTTCCATCTATAATAACCCTATGCTTTTTAATCATCCCCTCTCTTCTTGGATGAATTTCGTGTTTTAAGACTGTTCTTCGCTTTTTACTGAAAAAGTAATCTAATGGGGGGATTTCATCTCTTGAAATCGGCTCAAGATCACTGACATATAAATCTCCTTCATGGGGGGTTCCAAAAGTTGACTGCAATGGAGTTAAAGAGGTGATACGAATATTGAGATATGTTCATGTTGTTCCTCCTATCTTTTTTGGAACATTCTTCATGATTTCTGGAGTTGTTTCTAGCTCTTTTCCCTTCTCTGTTCCCGATTCTTTTGTTTGAGAACCCTCTGTGTCTTGGGAAGGTATCTCAGTATTCTTCAACTTTCCTTTGGTATTTTCTTTATCCTGTGTATTAGGTTCAAACCCTAGAGGGGGGCCTTCCTGTTCTGGCGGTGGGGTCAAAACTTCACCCTGCAAACTCTTGGGTAGGCAACTTCACCTATGGCTCTCAAAAGATGTGAATCCGGTCTGTGAGTCAGGTGCCATGGCCTGTACTTTGTTCACTACTTCTTCATAGGATTTAACATCTTTAAATATATCATCATAAATAGATGCTTCATGTTCATACACCTTTAGATTACAATGTATGAAATGCCTACTTATTACATGGTAGGGGTCATATTTTCTGTGCTCAATATTTACTAATTTCACTTCTTCTAATGACTCAGCCTCTACCTTAGAATGGCCTAAATATAATAAAGAAAATTTCCCAATATGAACAGGGAAAGATGGCCATGATTTCTTCTGATCTGCTTTTAATTCTAATCCAACACCACCCTTTACTATCTGATGAGCTACCTCCCTGCACACCAATCTGTCCGGTAGGAATTTAGGGAGTGCATGAGGGGGAATGGAACAGCCATAACCCCTAATGTAGGAAAAAATTTCCTCAATAAACCAATCGGCAACTACTTTAAGACTTTTTATGATTGCATAAAAAATGCAAGGGGGTTTGCATCCAAAAAAACATTATGTGCATAGGAATAATAATAAAACGACAAACCTCATAAAATGTGTCTTTATCATTTTCTTCCAAAAAGGACGAGTGATATTTATGAATGGGTTCTGGATAGGAAATGCTCCAACTCCAATTCATTAATGGAAAGGGAGTCACAAAACAGATTGCATCCATAATGTACGCAGACATATAAAAAGTTGTCGGTTGTCCCTTTGATTTTGCTGCTTTGTAGTTTAATATTTCTTGTGTTAGGTTACCTGACAAAATATTATGCCAGTTAAAACCATTTCCTTTTGAAGCTTCTTCTAAAAAGGGCACTCAATCTGCATGAAAATGACAGTGATCTTTTCTCCCGAAAAGTCTACATAACATAATGGCTACATATACCATGTATTCATTTAGGGATGTTGTAGCATAAATCCCATGGGAATAAGCTCTAAACTTTTCTTTACACCTTTCTCATCCTCTAATCATATTGAGATATGTCTGGTCTGCCTCAATACATTATTTTCTCTAAAACTCTGCTAAAAATTCAGCACTAAAAGTATGTTTAGGATTAGGTGAGAGTTTATACATTACTTGAATGTGCTCTGGTCTGAATGAGTCGACGATAGCTCCTTGCTTGTTTAAAATTCTCCTTGTTGGGATATCGACCTTATCCAGAGCCCAACTGATCATATCAGTGTATGCCATGAGCCTTGGGCGTGCAACGATCTTATGAAGCTCTGACTCAGCTATGTCCCATAAATGATTTTCAGAATCAGGATGAGCATTCTGAAACTCGTATTCCAACAATTCAGAGATTTGAGTCCAAGATTTAATAGAATCTATAGCATGTGGAGTGGTGTCGGATATAATATCTCCTTCCTGTGCATCTTCATTCTTATTCGGTGCCTTTTTGGGCACCATGACTTCTGTGTTTAATTGAAAACCTGTCACAGAAAATGGATGAATGAGCTCAGCTTAAAATGAAAACACAGACATTCGACTGTTTATTTTGAATACATTTAAAAATGACAAGATTTGCACAACTATCACGAATTTAAAGCTCTTAATGCGGAAGATATTTTTCCGAGATACACATTTAATGTCCGTATTTAGGTGCCTTCAGGTTTTTGAAGAAAACAAGAAACCTACTTAATAGAAAAGCAAAACATGAATGAACACTTGAAGAATGATTACCATTAATCTTGTTTTTTAAAAAAGGTTAATTAGTTTTAATCATAGTTTAAAGATGAAAACTTCATTTTTCGAGGTTTCGGAAATCCTGATGTCGAGAAGTATGTCGTCGATGAAAAACGATTTCTGAAAATGCGAAATCGCAAAATCGCGATACTTTAATTAAGATTTAAACTCTTTTAGAAAATTAATTAATTGAGATTAGATGTTTTTGGGACTTCGGAAATCCTGATGTTGAGAAGTATGTTATCAATAAAATCCGATCTCTGAAATTGCGAAATCGCGATGGCTTTCTTTTTTAAACTGGACTTAACTTATCTTAATTAACTAACTAATCACGATTAAGGCCAAAACAAAATTAGTTTAACTTAACTTGAATTGTGGATCGACGTTTCGTAATTCAGGATTTTGGGAAACATGATGACAGGAGATGTGATCTCACTGAACCGCGAATCCCGAAATCGCGACATAATTATTTTAAACCTTAACCTTCTTATTAGAGACTAAATTAATTCGTGTTTAAATTAAGATTCCAATGTTTGGGGAAATCGAGGATCGGGGTTTCGCGATTCGATTTGCATCAAAAATTTGTTTGTAGTAAACCCCGAATCCCGATAATTCTTTTAAGCTTAATTTAAAAATTGTTAGCTTAAATTTTAACACGTTTTAAATAATTTTGAAATAAAAAGTGTCAGGAGTCTAATAATTTTTGTAAACCTTTTTCCCTTTCATTATCTAAAAAATTAAGAAAAAATGAGAAAAAGGTATTGTGTACTTAGAAATGATACGAAACTCATGTTTTATGAAAATCCAAAACCCGAAAAAGAAAAATTTAGGCCTTAGGGATAAAAATTTAAGATTTGTTTCAACATAGGCTCCAACTGGGGACTTTGTCTCCTTGTGGGACGAAGAGAACATGTAGACTCAGTGCCTTCATTGGGTAAATGGTGTGAAGGGTTTATCACTGCTAAAACTGTTAAAGGAGAGGAAAAAGAGATTTCATTTCAACTTTTGAAAATCTTTTCAAAACTTCTCATTTTCTTTAAACTCAGTTGTAGTCTTCTTCATAATATTCTCCTTCTCGTTCTGAACTTAGGTTAGTATTAATATGATTAGAACCATCTTAGGAAACTCAACAGATTTGTAAATTTTAGCTTGCATCAAAATCAAATTTATAATTTTAATTGGAGAGCTCTATCTTGACTTAAGATGAATATTTGGTTTCGAAAAACTGGTAACTAGAATAGAGTGATAGATAAGTATGACAACCTTACAAACACCTCAGATATTGCTTCACTGCCAGCGGGCCTATTCAGTACTTCGGTGAAGTTATCTGTCCCTTTTTTACTGAATTTCCTTTCACCGCTTCGAGTGCTAATTATATATTTATACTCAGATATTGCTTCACTGCCAGCAGGCCTGTTCATTACCCCGACGAAGTTATCTGTTTCTTTTATATTAGATGAGGGAAATCATTTAAATGAATTTCCTTTCATCGTCTTTGGGACTTGTAACAGCCTCCTTGTTACGAAAACAACTCTGATAACAGGTGGGAATTTGTTTTTTGTTTTTAAAGGTGTGTGCATGCGTGTAAAAAGGAAACAGACACACTTGACTCTATGTCACCACCCGACGACTAACAAGATGCAACCACAATGATCACAACAAGAAGACATAAGGCGCACCACAAGTAACTGCAAGCATTAAATGACATATTGTGTTATGTACAGTATGAACACAGATGGAAGAATCCATAGTAGTAGATTTTACTATTTCTGCACAGGAAAGAAGGACGTTTAATCTTATTTCTCTGCTCCGGAGAGAGAATATGTCAGATAGGCTCCTGGCCGACTGCTCAGGCAAAAACTACTAATCTCTGTTAGGAGGTCGCAATGGAGGGAACTCTTCCTTTAAAGAGCCCGCGACTACTGATACGACCTTAGAGGTGTGTCACAAGAGTGGAAACCTTGCCTTTAAAGGGCCGAGACTCTTGATACGGCACAAGATTCTTTACACAAAAAATAATCACACACACAGACTTATATATAGAGTGACTAGCTTTATCAGATCGAAGAGTCTGATATCATACAACTGTGAGTTTGGACAATTCCAATTATAGTACTAACCCTGAAATTAATCTCGATCCTAAACGTCACCATAGAAATAAACAACAACTTTATTAACCCTAAATTTAACAACCCAACCCTAAGCCAATCAAATAAAAGAACCCTGCAGAAGGAACCCCTCGGATAAGGGTGTTCGCCAGAATTAAGGACAACATAGAAAAACCCAATACGCAATAAAAGAAAAAGTCAATTGAGCAATAGGAAACTGATGAAGAAAAGCCAGAACCACATGGGCACAACTTCAATTGAAATGTCATAGGACTCTTCTAAATACATTTAGTAACTTGTTAAGGTCAATATCATTTAAGTCAGGCATCATTTAACGACGATTCCACTTATGTAATCAGTTCAACTCCTAGGTAGCTTGCTATGCATTTTGAGGAAACGAGCCATTTTACTTAAGTGAAAAAAAATTAAGAATTAAATACCAAAAATCCATTAAAGAAATAAGGGAGTAAGGGTTGCATTATACATCCATTAAAAATAATTACAAGGATAACGCCCACTAACCATAAGTAGGATTTAAACATCAAACACATCTTATATCAGCTAACCCTGCGAAATTCCAATTTCAATGCATCTATGTGTTATCAATGAACAATAAAACCACAATACCCCTTTCCATGCATGATAACCATATTACCCCCCTTCCTTTTTTAGTTGTGAAAGCTTGCACTAAACTATAAAAGATACCATCATTAATATTACCCTAATGACAAAATATATTTTTAAAAGATTACACTACCTAACATTATCATGAGCAATGACAGCATTGGAAGTTAGCATCCTATAATTAATGGTATTAACATAAACCACTAACATTCCATTTACATTTACATTACATTACCTGAACATTTATTACATTCCATTAACATATCATCACATTACATTACATTCAATAGAATATATAAAGTAACCAGATTCTATGGAAAGGGAAATAAAACTATTCCTTTTATAACACTAAAACCAAAACTGCATTATATAACCCCATCCCCTTTTTATTAACTTGTTCTTAAATCAACGAGAACCCCAATTATACTCAAATCTAGACTTACTGCCAACAACATTAAAGAGTATTACTGCCTTAATTCATAAATGAGATTTACTGTGAGGCAGAGTAAAGATTTCAGAGGTACAAGCAAATGCCATAGTGCTAAAAATCAATTTTATGTAAAATCGCTAAAAATCAAATGATTCTGATCAGGCGATAGTACTTCAATAAGGTTATGTGGAGCGTATTTAAAGGTTTATCCCAACAATCAATTCCTAAAGATCTATCTCGCAGTGCTTCTAATTTTAAATTCTTATACAAGGATTTCCAAGCAGATAATGAGTAAAATACAAGTAAAGTATAAGTATGGGGTCGACGGTGAATTGAAGTGGCACATTCTTTTCTCTGTTCATGGATATTCAGGTCCACAGTAATATTTAAACGCCCACAGAATTATAAAAATGCCCAGGGTAATGTAAAAATGCCCACAACAATGTAAAAACGCCCACGGCAATGTAAAAATGCCCAGGGTAATAAAAAAACGCCCATAGAGATGTAAATATGCCCACAGCAATATAAAAACACCCAGGTTAATATAAAAACGCCCATAGTGATGTAAATACACCCACAAAAATGTAAAAATGCCCAGGGTAATATAAAAATGCCTATGGCAATATGAAAACGCCCACGGAAATATGAAAATGACCAGATTAAAACAAAACATGCCCATGGCAATATGAAAATGCTCATATTAAAACAAAACGCCCATGGAAATATGAAAATGCTCAAATTAAAACAAAACACCCACAACAATATGAAAATGCTCAGATTAAAACAAAACACGCCCACAACAATATGAAAATGCTCAGATTAAAACAAAACATGCCCATGGCAATATGAAAATGCTCAGATTAAAACAAAACACCCACGGAAATATGAAAATACTCAAATTAAAACAAAACACGCCCACGTCAATATGAAAATGCTCAAACTAAAACAAAATGCCCACGACAATATGAAAATGCCTAGATTAAAACAAAATTCCCACGGCAATATGAAAATTCTCAGATTAAAACAAAACACGCCCACGACAATATGAAAATGCTCAAATTAAAACAAAACGCCAATAGTATTATATAAAAACGCCCACCATATTTATAAACACCTACAACAACACATATGCCCATAGTAATATATAAACATGCCCACCACAATTTATAAACACCTACAGCGATACAAAACGCCCACAGTAATATATAAATGCCCACATTATTACAAAACGCCCATAGCCATATTTAAAAACGCCCCCAGTTAGATTTAAACACCTCAAGATCACCATTAAGAAATTGCATCCAATAGTAAGAGAATGCCAGAGCCAAGGATAACTCATCGAAAGGATTACGGGGTTATAATAGTCTAGGCACAGAAAAAAACAGCAAGGAAACGGGATGATCCAAAATTCAACACATCAATCATCATCATAAGGATTCATATACAACTTTAAACCATTTTCCTTTTATTCTTAAACAAACAAATGCACTTGTGTACCTGTGACCGATGGCGAATAACTCGAAGATGTTATCCTGTGCTTCTGCTTTGTGTTTCTCCTGCTCCATGCCGCTCCCGCTCGCCGACCATCGAGACTACACCGGTACCTCCCAGCTAATCGCTAAGGGCACTCTGCTTCCCCCTTAGCTCCCTGAGCCGCAAAGGGGCCACACACTATCCATATGGTACGTCTAGCTTCCCAACTCGCCTCGCAAGGCCAAGCTACCACTCCTATCTGAGCTGAAAAATCCAAACTCCTCACAAGCAATCAATCAAGTCACAAATCTGGCAGCATAACGTTACGCTAACAGTTGATCCCTTTCTTCCTCATCTTCCCTTTCTTTTATAGAGTTTTTGAACCTCCAACTTTCCCTAAATCACATTTAAATTAAGTTTTAATAAAAATATTCTAAATATTCTCCTTCGCACAAGTGTCGTCCATCCCCCTCTTTCCTCCAATAATTGATTTCTTTAAATTATTAATTTACTCATTTCCCTCACCCACCTAGAGTTTCTCCTAAATTTACTCCTAGGTGTTCCTAGATCCCCTTACATGTTTTAAATAATTTCCCTAAAAAGAAGTTGTTAAATTAGCTCAAATCAGAAGGTTCTTAATTACAGATTCATTACTATGTTGACTTTGCTTTTTACCATAAGTTTCCAACTTTTCTTTATTATGTTTCCTCCATTACTTAGTTTCCTAATTCTTATTATTCCATTCTTTCCCCTTTTTATTAGAGCCAAAATGGCAGTTGCGCTATTTACTCTTTTCCCTTTATTATTAATTTAAAATCTTTTTATATTTCCACAAGTTAAATAATTTATTTATTTTTTTATAATTTAAAACCACATATTTTAATTAAATTATTCCTCTCTTCATTTCCCCCGCCTACATTTAAGAAGACTAAAACTATTACTTAAGTGGGTTTTAGTTTATATCTTTATTTTTATTTTTATAGGGTCTTTTATTAAGGCTAAACAAAATTTTACCCTAGAGAAGTTTTAGACCTAGGTTTAGATTCTGAATTGGGTGACAATTATTTAGGGAAGTCGTTTTAAGAATTTCTTAAGGTGTTAAATGTCTTAGGGCCATCTAGATTTGTTCCTTCCTCAACATCAATGCGACGTGCCCTTTAGGACGCACCACGTGCTCCAAGGGTGTCACTCGCCTTGGTTGTTTCTTTTGCACGACGTGCCCTTCTGGATGCACCACGTGCTCTAAGGGTGCCACTCGCTTCTTGTGTTTCTCTTGCGCAACGTGCCCTTCTAGATGCACCACGTGCTCCAAGGGTGCCACTCGCCAACTTGACTGATTGGAAGACATATATAACCCCTGGAGTCAACACTCCACCAGGTGAACTTGTGGGAGACTAAGGGCTCTAAAGACTAAGGCCCCCTCCTTATTGTGTGCCCCTTAGAATCATCATGAGTGACTGTCGCAGTATGCCCTCACGGCATCATGGATCCTCTCAAACTAGGTAATCGTTAACCTACAGTTCGAGCCACGACGGGAGTTCTAGTAGGCTGTGGTAGGGATGTTGTCCACACCTCTCCCTCAACCTCTCTGGAAATCGTGTGTGACCCCTTTACTCCATATGTGAGTCTGGTCGGCAAGCTATCATCAGCCTGCATGATCAACAATCGTGTCAGAACATGTCCACATCATATCATCAAATCAATGAATTATCACAGTAAATAAATCAACCCAAATAGCACACTCCCTGACTCAATCCGGAGTCCAAGGGGTTCCACCGATGCCTTTTCATCCTCAAGGTCCAAAACCCTGCACACTCAATAAAACGGAGTCAATAGCACCTGTCTACGTCAAAGCAGTAAACATCATGTCATCTGTCATAGCGCATCATAATCAAGGATAAATGTTTTAATATCATAAAAGTCCAGATCACTTGCGAGCAAGTGTCCTCATAGAATAAGTTTTCTCAGTGCGCCAAAGCAGGATGTTACATACACCCCCTCTTTGTCCAAACTTCGTCCTAAAGTTTCTCAGTATAAATCCCGAAATAAAAGTATCACAGTATCATCAGTCTATCTATCAAACAAAAATGGAAACTGCTGGCGCATATCATATGCGTCTTCCCAGGTCGCCGAGTGCAGACTATAAATGTCCCACTGGACCTTGACCTGATCTACCGTTCGATGTCGTAACTGTCAAATGTGATGATCTAAAATGCAGACTGGCTCAGCCGTGAGTGCTCGCTCGTCCGACACCTGCAAGGAACTCAAGTCAATCACATGTGTAGGATCACTAATACAATGTCTCAAAACAGATACATGAAATATGTCGTGCATACGCCTCAAAGAATTAGGCAAGGCTAGTCAATAGGCCACGGGCCCCTTTTCTCCACAATCTTGAAAGGCCCCACGAACCTAGGCGAGATTTTATCTCCCTTTCCAAAATTGATCGAACTCTTATGCGATTTAACCCGCAGGAATACTCGATCGCCGACCTCATAACTACAGTCGACTTGGTGCGCATCGACATAACTCTTCTGTCGATCCTGCGCTTCTTTAATCCTTTGTCTTATGGTTTGCATTTGGTCCTCCATTTCTTGGATCACTTCTGGTCCCACTAGGACCCTATCCTCAAGCCGATCCCAACTCAAGGGCGTCCGACACAGTCACCCATAAAGAAACTCAAAAGGCGCCATCTTAATGGTGCTCTGGTAACTATTGTTGGTAAGTGAACTCTACTAGAGGCAAGAATTCCTCCCAACACTTTTGTTGGTACATCACGTACATGCGCAACATGTCTTCCAAGGTTTGGTTCATTCATTCTGTCTATCCGTCAGCCTTTGGGTGACATGCAGTACTAAAGTTAAGTTGAGTTCCCAAGGCCTCTTGGAAACTCGTCCAAAATCGTCCAGTAAACACCGATACTCAATCGGATATAATCCTCTTAGGCATGCCATGTAGCCTCACAATCTCACTGATGAAAACTCTCACTATGTCAAGTGCCTGATACGTCGTACGCACAGGAAAAAAGGTGAGCACTCTTCGTCAGAGTGTCTACTACTACAAAAATCAAGTCATGTCTCCTTGCCGTCAATGGAAATCCAACAATAAAATCCATTGAAATAACTTACCATTTCGATTCCGGAATGGCATGTGGTTGAAGTAACCCTGTTGGGTGTTTATGTTCAGCCTTTACCTATTGACACTCTAGACATCTAGCCACAAAGTTTACTATGTCAGCCTTCATTCCCTTCTAGAAGAATAAGGGTTTAAGGTCTACCCTCATCTTCATGACTCCCGGGTGAGCCATGTAGACTGCTCTATGAGCGTCGCTTAGGATCAACATCCTCAACTCGTCGTTTGGCGGTACATAAATCTGACTTTTAAGCCTCAATAAACTATCACTATCAAATGAATATCCCTCATATCATGGTACCATCATTGTGTTTTGTTCGATAAAACCCTCGACCTCTTTGTACCAGTCATCGTCACGTTGTAAAGTGAGAATCTTATCATGTAGATTCATCTGAAGAGGCAACACCAAAAAGATGCGTGGCCTCCGACTCAACACATCCACCACTTGGTTCACTGTTCCCTTTATGTAAGTAATCTCGAAGTCATACTCGCTAAGTAATTCCGACCAACGCCGTTGTTGCGCGTTCAAGTCGCTTTGCGTAAAAATGTGTTGTAGTCCACAATGATCAGTTTTTAGTTCAATTTTTCATCCCACAAGGTAGTGTCTCCAAAAATTCAAGGCATATACGATGGCTAATAACTCCAAATCGTGCGTCACGTAGTTCTCTTCATGCCTTCTCAGTTTCCTCGAAATGTAAGCGATTACTCATTCGTCTTGCATGAAGACTCCACTTAAGCCTTCCTTCAATGCGTCTATGCATACCAAGAAGTTCGCGTCCATGTCAAGGACCTTTAGTATCGGTGCTGCTGTAAACAACTCTTTAAGCCTCTGAAATGATTCCACGCATTTCTTGGTTCAAACAAACTTCTTGTTTTTCTTCTGCAATTCCGTGATCGGATTTGCTATCTTCGAAAATCCCTCAACAAACCGTCGATAGTATCCCGCTAAACCCATAAAGCTACACACTTCTGTGACATTCGTCGGTGCAAGCCATTCCATAATAGAGTCAACCTTTTCTAGATCCACGACGATGCCTTCATCGGAGATGACATGCCCTAAGTAGTGAATCCTCGATTGATAAAAAGAGAATTTGGACAACTTCCCATATAGTTTGTGCTCTCATAAACACTGTAGTACCAAGCGCAAGTGCTCATCATGCTCCTCCATCGTCCGGGATTAGATTGAGATATTGTCAATGAATACTTGGATGAACTTGTCCAAGTACTCGCAGAACACCCCATTCATCAAACTCATGAATACCCTTGGGGAGTTTGTCAGTCCAAACGGTAAAACAGTAAACTCGTAATGTGCAAATCTCATCTTAAAAGCAGTCTTAGGGATGTCATCCTCCTTGATATGCAACTGGTGATACCCTGATCGCAAATCGATCTTGGAGAACACCGTTGCACCCTTCATTTGATCGAATAGATCATCAATCCTTGGTAAGGGATACTGATTCTTGATTGTAGCCTTGTTCAGTTGACGGTAGTCAATGCAAAGCCTCCATGATCCATCCTTCTTTCGTTATGAAAATAACAGGTGCACCCCACGGTGACACACTAGGACGTATCATTCCTAGGTCCAACAACTCCTTCGGTTGCATTTTCAACTCTTGCAACTCCGGGTTTGACATCCAATAAGCTGTTCTTGCTATTGGTTCGGTCCCCAGTTTCAGGTCTATGGTAAACTCTAGTTCCCTTTCCAGCGGCATCCCAGGTAACTCCTATGAAAATATGTCAGCAAGCTCCTTCACCACCGGAAGGTGTTCTAGACGTTTTGCTACTCCCTTCTCATTTAGCGCACGGATTGCATAAAGCTTGCACCCCTTTCACATAGTCTTCCGTAACTATAAGGAAGAAATGAACCTCAGAGAAACTCCCTGGTTCCGTCCTACAATCACACGTCTCTCTCCCTCATCATCAATCAAGCTCAACTGTTTCGTCTTACAGTTGAGTATTGCCTCATGCGATTCCAGCCAATCCATACCAATCACAACATCATAAGATCCTAAGATCGTAACGTACAAGTTGAACCTCGTGACAAACTCTCCCAGGTTAAGGGCACAGCCTGTAACCTTTCCTCCAACCTTCTGTTTGGCTCCCGAAGCCATCTTTATGAAGCTAAACTTGTCCTGTTTGAATTCCTTTACCTTAATCCTTTTTAGCGCTGCACCAGAAATGAAACTCTCAGTAGCACCTGGGTCTATAAAAATACTAAGGGTCTGGTCAACAACAGTACCTGTCGTCTCGAGCACAATCGACTGGTGCTCTGTTTGGAGGTTATACACCGCTGCATGAATCCGATGGGCCTTGCCCATATATCCCACAGTAGTGGGTTCTAGCTGTTCCAGACACTCTGGTCCTCTCCATAGGACAGTCGCGCTAGTAGTGTGGCTTCCCACACGTCCAACACCCCTTCTTCGGCCCAGTAGTCCTGGTACCCGAAGTAGAAGGTGACGGCCCACCGGCCTGGAACCCAGGTCTGTTCTACTGAAAAGGCCTAAACTGTTGTTTCCGCAGGCGACGCTGCTGTTGATGCTGTGGTCCCCGATAAGGTGCCCGCTATTGAGGCGGCGGTCGTCAGGGTGTAGTGAAAGTGGATCCTCTCTGGAAGCGACGATATCCCGACGTATGTCTCGCTGGGGTCTGATGCTGCAGTGTACCAGATGAACCCTGCCCTGCTGGTCTCATTGGAGTCCTAGTCTGACCCCCACTGATAAGTTCCTCCTCTGCTATGAGGGCCTTCTGGATGGTGTCGTGCAAGGTTGGAGGCATCAAAATCCTAACCTTTGCATGCAGGATGCCATTAAGGCCAAACACGAACCTATTGACCTTAAGTTTCTCTGTGTTAAGGTGTGGAGCATACCGGAGCAGCTCCATAAAACGTGCCTCGTACTCGGGCACCATACGACCTCCCTGTCGTAATGCATTGAACTGATTGAGCTGACGCTCAATGAATTCCTCTGAAAGATACCTCTCCCAGAACCATTCCTCGAACAGTTCCCATGACACATCTTCAACGGCCATGTTGAGCTGCGGTAGGAGTGTCTTTCACCATAGAAGAGTGCTCCCCTTCAGTTGAAAGACCGCCATGCGGACCTTCATGTTGGAGGTATAATCGCGAAGTGAGAAGCACATCGCCATGTTCTCCAATCATGCCTCGGCGGCTACGCCATCCGGGGCACCAAAGAACTAGAGAAATTTTACCTTCTCGAGTTCACGGTGAATGCTACCAGTAACGGTCGGTGCGCACGGTGGAACCTCAGTAGGTGTCGGTGCCCTGGCCTCATCTCTATCCAATCGAATGATCAATGCCTCAGACATGCACTGAAAATACCTCATCATCTCGACCATGTCTTCAACTGCTATCTTCTCCTGTCTGAGAACCTGCTCGCCTCCCCAGGGGTTAGACCCCTCAGGCGTGGATTCTATTGAAGGCGTCACACCTCCTCCCCTAGCACCCCGTCATCTTCCTCTGCGACATCCTCTAACCATGATTACCTGCACGCACACAATCAAATCAATCAACAACAGTATAATCAAATCAAATCATGTCACGAAAGACGTAGAGAATCCCAAGTCACGGGTCGAACCCACTCTGATACCATATGTAACAACCTCCTCGTTACAACAACAACTCTGATAACAAGTGCCAAAAAAATTTTTGTTTTTAAAGGTGTGTGCATGCGTGTAAAAAGGAAACAGACACACTTGACTCTATGTCGCCACCCGACGACTAACAAGATGCAACCACAATGATCACAACAAGAAGACATAAGGTGCACCACAAGTAACTGCAAGCATTAAATGACATATTGTGTTATGTACAATACGAACACAGATGGAAGAATCCATAGTAGTAGATTTTACTATTTCTGCACAGGAAAGAAGGACGTTTAATCTTATTTCTCTGCTCCAGAGAGAGAATATTTCAGATAGGCTCCTGGCCAACTGCTCAGGCAAAAACTAGTAATCTCTGTTAGGAGGTCGCAATGGAGGGAACTCTTCCTTTAAAGAGCCCGCGACTACTGATACGACCTTAGAGGTGTGTCACAAGAGTGGAAATCTTGCCTTTAAAGGGCCCGAGACTCTTGATATGGCACTGGATTCTTTACACAAAAAATAATCACACACACAGACTTATATATAGAGTGACTAGCTTTATCAGATCGAAGAGTTTGATATCATACAACTGTGAGTTTGGACAATTCCAATTATAGTACTAACCCTGAAATTAATCCCGATCCTAAACGTCAGCATAGAAATAAACAACAACTTTATTAACCCTAAATTTAACAACCCAACCCTAAGCCAATCAAATAAAAGAACCCTGCAGAAGGAACCCCTCGGATAAGGGTGTCCGCCAGAATTAAGGACAACACAGAAAAACCCAATACGCAATAAAAGAAAAAGTCAATTGAGCAATAGGAAACTGATGAAGAAAAGCCAGAACCACATGGGCACAACTTCAATTGAAATGTCATAGGACTCTTCTAAATACATTTAGCAACTTGTTAAGGTCAACATCATTTAAGTCAGGCATCATTTAACGACGATTCCACTTATGTAATCAGTTCAACTCCTAGGTAGCTTGCTATGAATTTTGAGGAAATGAGCCATTTTACTTAAGTGAAAAAAAATTAAGAATTAAATACCAAAAATCCATTAAAGAAATAAGGGAGTAAGGGCTGCATTATAGATCCATTAAAACTAATTGCAAGGATAACGCCCACTAACCATAAGTAAGATTTAAACATCAAACACATCTTATATCAGCTAACCCTGCGAAATTCCAATTTCAATGCATCTATGTGTTATCAAAGAACAATAAAACCACAATACCCCTTTCCATGCATGATAACCATATTAACCCCCTTCCTTTTTTAATTGTGAAAGCTTGCAACTGAAGTGTCTAAACTATAATAACTAAACTATAAAAGATACCATCCTTAATATTACCCTAATGACAAAATATATTTTTAAAAGATTACACTACCTAACATTATCATGAGCAATGACAGTATTGGAAGTTAGCATCCTATAATTAATGGTACTAACATAAACCACTAACATTCCATTTACATTTACATTACATTACCTGAACATTTATTACATTCCATTAACATATCATCGCATTACATTACATTCAATAGAATATATAAAGTAACCAGATTCTATGGAAAGGGAAATAAAACTATTCCTTTTATAACACTAAAACCAAAAATGCATTATATAACCCCATCCCGTTTTTATTAACTTGTT
Source organism: Picea engelmannii (assembly GCA_009831015.1). Lineage (NCBI taxonomy): Eukaryota > Viridiplantae > Streptophyta > Pinopsida > Pinales > Pinaceae > Picea > Picea engelmannii. Next base: position 351,684 of record ML790400.1, on the reverse strand, counting down.
CTCAAATCAACAAGAACCCCAATTATACTCAACTCTAGACTTACTGCTAACAAGATTAAAGAGTTTTACTTCCTTAATTCATAAATGAGATTTACTGTGAAGCAGAGTAAAGATTTCAGAGGTACTAGCGAATGCCACAGTGCTAAAAATCAATTTTATGTAAAATCGCTAAAAATCAAATGATTCTGATCAGGTGATAGTACTTCAATAAGGTTATGTGGAGTGTATTTAATGGTTGATCCCAACAATCAACTCCTAAAGATCTGTGCCGCAGTGCTTCTAAATTTAAATTCTTATACAAGGATTTCCAAGCAGATAATGAGTAAAATACAAGTAAAGTATAAGTATGGGGTCGACGGTGAATTGAAGTGGCACATTCTTTTCTCTGTTCATGGATATTCAGTCCCACAGTAATATTTAAACGCCCACAGAATTATAAAAACGCCCAGGGTAATGTAAAAATGCCCACAGCAATGTAAAAACGCCCACGGTAATGTAAAAATGCCCACGGTAATAAAAAAATGCTTAGAGAGATGTAAATATACCCACAGCAATATAAAAATGACCAAGGTAATATAAAAATTCCCATAGTGATGTAAATACACCCACATCAATGTAAAAATGCCCAGGGCAATATAAAAACGCCTAGGACAATATGAAAATGCTCACGGCAATATGAAAATGCCCAGATTAAAACAAAAGATGCCCACGGCAATATGAAAATATTCAGATTAAAACAAAATGCCCACGGCAATATGAAAATGCCCAGATTAAAACAAAACACCCACGGCAATATGAAAATGCTCAAATTAAAACAAAACACACCCACGACGATATGAAAATGCTCAGATTAAAACAAAACACGCCCACAATAATATGAAAATGCTCAGATTAAAACAAAACACCCACGACAATATGAAAATGCTCAAATTAAAACAAAACACGCCCACAGCAATGTGAAAATGCTCAGATTAAAACAAAACACCCACGACAATATGAAAATGCCCAGATTAAAAAAAAAATGCCCACGGCAATATGAAAATGCTCAGATTAAAACAAAACACGCCCACGGCAATATGAAAATGCTCAGATTAAAACAAAACGCCCACAGTCTTATATAAAACCGTCCACCATAATTTATAAATGCCTACAACAACACATATGCCCATAGTAATATATAAACATGCCCACCATAATTTATAAATGCCTACAGCAATACAAAATGCCCACAGTAATATATAAATGCCCACATTATTACAAAATGCCCATAGCCATATTTAAAAACTCCCCCGGTTAGATATAAATGCCTAAAGATTACCATTAAGAAATTGCAGCCAATAGTAAGAGAATGCCAGAGCCAAGGATAACTCATCGAAAGGATTACGGGGTTATAACAGTCTAGGTGAAGAAAAAAACAACAAGGAAACGGGATGATCCAAAATTCAACACATCAATCATCATCATAAGGATTCATATACAACTTTAAACCATTTTCCTTTTATTCTTAAACAAACAAATGCACTTGCGTACCTATGACCGATGGTGAATAAATTGAAGATGTTATCTCGTGCTTGTGCTCTGTGCCGCTCCCGCTCGCCGACCGTCGAGACTACATCGGTACCTCCCAGCCAATCGCTAGGGGTACTCTGCTTCCCCCTTAGCTCCCTGAGCTACAAAGGGGCCACACACTATCCATATGGTATGTCTAGCTTCCCAGCTCACCTCGCAAGGCTGAGCTACCACTCCTATCTGAGCTGGAAAATCCCAACTCCTCACAAGTAATCAATCAAGTCACAAATCTAGTAGCGTAACGTTATGCTAACAACCGATCCCTTTCTTCCTCATCTTCCCTTTCTTTTGTAGAGTTTTCAAACCTCCAACTTTCCCTAAATCACATTTAAATTAAGTTTTAATAAAAATATTCTAAATATTCTCCTTTGCACAAGTGTCGTCCATCCCCCTCTTTCGTCCAATAATTAATTTCTTTAAATTATTAATTTACTCATTTCCCTCACCCACCTAGAGTTGCTCCTAAATTTACTCCTAGGTGTTCCTAGATCCCCTTACATGTTTTAAATAATTTCCCTAAAAAGAAGTTGCTAAATTAGCTCAAATTAGAAGGTTCTTAATTGCAGATTCCTTACTATGTTGACCTCGCTTTTTACCATAAGTTTCCAACTTTCCTTTATTATGTTTCCTCCATTACTTAGTTTCCTAATTCTTATTATTCCCTTATTTCCCCTTATTTTTAGAACCAAAATGGCAGTTGTGTTGTTTACTCTTTTCCTTTTATTATTAATTTAAAATATTTTTATACTTCGACAAGTTAAATAATTTATTTATTTATTTACAATTTAAAACCACGCATTTTAATTAAATTATTCCTCTCTTCATTCCCCCCCCTAAATTTAAGAAGACTAAAACTATTACTTAAGTGGGTTTTAGTTTATATCTTTATTTTTATTTTATTTTTATAGGGTCTTTTCTTAAGGCTAAACAAAATTTTACCCTAGAGAAGTTTTAGACCTAGGTTTAGATTCTGAACTGGGGACAATTATTTAGGGAAGTCATTTTAAGAATTTCTTAAGGTGTTAAATGTCTTAGGGCCATCTAGTTTTGTTCCTTCCTCAACATCAATGCAATGTGCCCTTCAGGACGCACCATGTGCTCTAAGGGTGTCACTTGCCTCGATCATGTCTTTTACACGACATGCCCTTCAGGATGCACCATATGCTCCAAGGGTGCCACTCGCTTCTTGTGTTTCTTTTGCGCGACGTGCCCTTCAGGATGCACCATATGCTCCAAGGATGCCACTCGCCAACTTGACTCATACGATAACCCATAACCCCTGACATCCATAACCCCTGGAGTCAACACTCCGTCAGGTGAACTTGTGGGAGACTAAGGGCTCTAAGGAATAAGGCGCCCTCCTTATTGCGTGCCCCTTAGAATCATCGTGAATGACTGTTGCAGTCTTCCCTCACGGCATCGTGGATCCTCTCGAACTAGGTAATCGTTAACCTACAGTTCAAGCCACGGTGGGAGTGCTAGTAGGATGTGGCAGGGTTGTTGTCCACACCTCTCCCTCAACCTCTCTGGAAATCGTGTGTGACCCCTTTACTCCATATGTGAGTCTGGTCGGCAAGCTATCGTCAGCCTGCATCATCAACAATCATGTCAAAACATGTCCACATCATATCATCAAATCAATGAAATATCATAATAAATCAATCAACCCAAATAGCACACTCCCTGACTCAATCTAGAGTCCAAGGGGTTCCACCAATGCCTCTGCATCCTCAAGGTCCAATGCCCTGCACACTCAATAAAATGGATTCAATAGAACTTGTCTATGTCAAAGAAGTAAACATCATGTCATCTATCATAATGCATCATAATCAAGGATAAATGTTTTAATATCATAAAAGTCCAGATCACTTGCGAGCAAGTGTCCTCACAGAATAAGTTTTCAAAGTGCGCCAGAGCGAGATGTTACAGGACTAGATGGGGGCAATCAAATATGAATTTCCTTTCACCATCTGTCTTATATTTAGCTTATAAATACGAAGCGGGGACAATCAGTGATACTTAAAATATCAGGGATGGTTATCTGTGTAAAAATTTACAATAGAGGTTTGTCAACCTGTTTAGATTATTCTAGACCAATCTTTTCTCAACTTTCAAAACCCCTTAATCTGTAGAGAAAAAAGGGAAAGATTATTTTCAGGGGTTTTCTTTTGAGCAAGCTTAAATCCTCAGACAAACTGTTAAGAAACCTAAGAGAGTCATAATCAACCTAAACATAACCACTTTTAGTAAGAGAATAAGAACTATGAAGACTGGTCTTACTGAATTTTAACTATTTTCTGATTTCAAAAGTTAATACATAATCTCTCCTACTTCGATGGGAAAACCCGAAAAAGTGAAAAACAGTACTGCGGGTGTAAAAGGAGATGTCCAACAATCTGTAAGCCAGAAAACATAGGTTGTAAATTCAAAAATAACCCTTTGGACTCTTTTCTTAAAGATTTTTACTTCGAAATGCTTTTAAACTTGTTCTAAGTGAAACCCTTAAGGTTTAAGTATTAAAAAATAACGCTTTTTATTTACCTATCAGCTTGTGGGATAAGCAACACATTTTTTTTTTAATTTTTATTATTTATTAAAAAAATGGACTTTGCTGTAACTCATAACTTTGCCTTACCATTATCATTTTTTTTTTATTTTTTTTTTTGAAAATAACAGAAAGTACTTGTTGTAGGAAAATCTGCCTGCGAACAAGTAGATCGACCTCTAAGGCTTGACCTTAACCCTAGACAGAAAAGTGCTTATCATGGACACTGAATTTCTTTCGAATCTATCTAAGCCTAATGCATGAGAAGGAAGAGTAACAGAAGTACCTTTTAACCGACGTTTGTCCCCGCACGCTCCGAGTTGCGCTCCAATCCTTTGCTTCTCGTTGATAGCTATGGACAAATGAAGATACAACCACTTCCTACTCTATTGAGATTAGCTTGAAAACAGATCTATCACTGAATGATAAGTTCATGTAGCATCGAACACAAACTAGAAAGAAACAGGCCAAGCATGTCATATTAATGAGAATAACGACAGCAGTACTTACAATCATAGATGCGAATGCGACAGCTTC
>ML790400.1:260566-297823 GCA_009831015.1 Picea engelmannii | reverse complement strand
ATAGACTTTCTAAAAAAAAAAAAAAAAACGGTATATACAACGAGAATTTTTGGAAATTAATTATTCCATATAATGTTTTAAAAAACGCCCGATGACAGGGGCATTCAAGATTTTACCATCCAAATTTTCAAGGAGAAATGAATTTTTTCCTTCAGGAGATCCTATCTTAAATGGTTCGTACCAAATATGATCGAATTTACCATTTTTTCTTGAATCCTCTTTTTGAGCATCCCATCTCAAAGGCAGATGCCCGGGGAGAAAATTATTGTCCTTGGCTTTATGATCAAATACTACCTTCATGTCATCCTGGTACTTCTGCAACTTTTCATCCACTACCGCCCTGTGCTATTGAACTTCAATCAGTTGATTTATCCTTCTCGTGAGAGGATTCAGTTCTTCCTTCTCATCTTTCCATAGTTTCATTACAAGAAGTGCTAGGTTTATAGGCAACACTACATCTGTTCCATATACCATTTGACAGGGAGAAGTACCAATAGACTTTTTTGTGCCTATCCGATTTGCCCACAGAGCGTATTTTAAATGCAAATGCCAGGACTTTTTATTTTCATTTAACACTTTCTTGATTACACTGATTAAGCTCTTGTTTGAAGATTCTACGAGACCATTTCCCTGAGGATAGTATGACGTGGAATGACCCAGCACAATATTATATTTCTGGCAAAAGCTAACCATTTCCATAGACTTAAAAGCTTGCACATTGTTTGTGATTATCTTTCTGATACAGCCGAACCTAGACAAGATATTTTCTTCTAAGAAGTCTATAACTATTGAATCATTAGCCTTTCTTGTTGGGATAGCTTCCACCCATTTGGTGAAATAGTTTGTAGCGGTCAGGATCCATCTTTGTTGAGCACATGAATGAGGATTAATTCCACCTATGAAGTCTAGTCCCCATTGTTGAAAAGGAGCTTCTGTCTTGACTGAGACCAATGGCATCGCTGGTAGTTTATGTTTTCCTGCAAAAAATTGGCAAGGGTTGTAAGCTCGTACCTTAGCAATGACATATGGGAAAAGTTTGGGCTAGTAATAACTAGCCCTCGGGATTTTATATGTCGTATCCCTCCAAGCATGGTGTTCTCCACATACTCCTTCATGAAATTGATCTATAACTTCTTTTGTTTCCAACTCGACCAGACAGACCAAGAGGAAACCAAGCGGGTCTTTCCAATATAATCATTTTTCGTAAATACAGTATTTGATTGCATGCAGCTTTAGCATTCTTTATTTGGATGGAGACAAGTCAGTTGGACATTTCAATGTCAATAAGTATGTTACTATGTCCTTGTACCAATTCGATGACATGAATTTCTCCTTGATTCTGTTTTCGACTATTTGGTCCTCAAGTTCATTCATGTCTACCCATTCTTCCTCCTCCTGAGGGTTGTTTATCCCAAGAGCTCTGAAATTGGATTTAGCTAAAAGTTTAGCTAAACCTTGCCCCTTTACCAATTTTGTCGGTTTAACCTCCATGTCAAACTCTTGAATTTTAGCAAGCCATCTTCCTCTTTTCCCATCATTGTCTGCTTGAACCAAAATATCTTTTATAGAGCTAGTGGGTACATATGCAATCACTTTAGAATGTAAAACATAAGTTCTGAAAGATTTCAATGATTTTACCATAGCATATGCTTGTTTTTCCATTATATTATATTTGAGTTCAGCATCTCGGAGACCTTTGCTAAAGAAGGCTATCGGTTGCTCGAAACCTTCTTCGTTCTTCTGAAGGAGTACAACAACAAGCGTGTGTTCAGAGGCAAATGAAAAAATAAGAAAATCTTTGAGATAATCGGGGCTCGCTAGTACTGGCGCCTCACTTATAACCTTCTTGATATGGGAAAAGGATGCGTTAGCTTCTGCTGTCCATTTTACTTCACTATTTTTTCTTAGCATATCTGTAATCAATTTCACAATTTCAACAAAGTTAGGAATAAATCTTCTCAAGAAATTTATTTTTCCTAAAAATGATTGAATTTCTTTCACGTTCCTAGAAATAGCTATTGTATCTATAGCTTCTACTCTTTTAGGGTAAATTCTAATTCCATCTCGAGATATGATGTGACCCAACAACTTGCCTTCTTGCATGGCGAAATGAGACTTCTTAGGATTCAAGGATAGACCAAACCTGCAACATTTTTCAAATGTTTGTCTGAGATGAATCATATGGTCTTCATCCGATTTAGAGAAAACAGTAAGATCATCCAAATAGATTACTAAAAACTTGTCTCGTTCGCCAACGAAAGAAATATCCATCGCGTGTTGAAAAGTAGCACCTGCATTCATCATTCCAAATGGCATTTTATCGTACATAAACGTGCCCCAAGGAGTGGTAAATGTGCTTTTTTCTTTATCAAGATCACTGACGGGAATTTGATTGTAACCTGAAAATCTGTCAATCATTGACATCCTATTAGCTCCTACTACTTTTTCAAGAACATGGTCAATTTTAGGTAGAGGATAATTATCTTTGAGAGAAGATTTATTAAGATTCCTGAAATCGACACAAAGTCTAATTTCCCCATTTTTCTTTCTAACCGGGACTAGATTGGCTACCCAATCAGAATATCTCAGGGGTACAATTATCTTAGCATCAAGAAGTTTTTTTACTTCTCGTTCGATAACAGGTAATAAAATGGGGTTTATTTGTCAGAGTTTTTGTTTAAAAGGTTTGTGTGGTATACCTAGGGAGGTAATATGGGGTACCTAGGGAGGTACCCAATGGGAATGTAGTTAGGTGTTATTAGTGGAAGTCATTTAATATATGGGAATGTGGTCATTCAATGTAAGGTGGACTAGGTCCACTATATTAATAAAGGCCCACTATGGTAGTTGGATGTAATAAATGTGAGAAGACTCTCTAGAAGGTTCCTAGGAGATAGGGAGAGATATATAAGGAAGTCTAGGCAATGTAATGAAACATAGTGAAGAATATTGTGATTGTACAAGCAAGGATTGCTTGAGGAGTTTTATCCTTCCATAAGGATTAATATATGGTGTTGCCCTACCTCAAGGGTTTTCTCTATTTCTTTTGTTCATGTATGGTGAATGGTTTATGGTTTATTCTTGGTTATTTCTAAAGTATATTTGCAGATCTAGTTTACTTGCTTACAATCACAATATTCTTCACAATCACAATATTCTTCACTATGTTTCATTACATTGCCTAGACTTCTTTATATAGAAAACCAGATCTGCAAATATACTTCAGAAATAACCAAGAACAAACCATAAACCATTCACCATACATGAACACAAGAAATAGATAAAACCCTTGAGGTAGGGCAGCACCATATATTAATCCTTATGGAAGGATAAAACTCCTCAAGAAATCCTTGCTTGTACAATCACAATATTCTTCACTATGTTTCATTACATTGCCTAGACTTCTTTATATAGCTCTCCCTATCTCCTAGGAACCTTCTAGAGAGCCTTCTCACATTTATTACATCCAACTACCATAGTGGGCCTTTATTAATATAGTGGACCTAGTCCACCTTACATTGAATGACCACATTCCCATATATTAAATGACTTCCACTAATAACACCTAACTACATTCCCATTGGGTACCTCCCTAGGTACCCCATATTACCTCCCTAGGTATACCACAGTTTGACACCAGGTTTGAGGGGGTATCTTATGTTCGATCATAGAAGTGTCGTATGTTTTCAGTTCTTCATACAACCATGCGAAAACGTATTTGTATTTTCTTAACAACTCCATGTATTTATTTTTGTTTTCTGTTGATAGATATTTGGATAGTTTAACCATTCGGGGATTTTCTTTAGTTCCTATATTACAATCTTCAACCTCCTCTGGTTGGTGTTGTAGGGTGGCTTTTGAAGGCATATCATCTTGATTAAAAAGTCTTTCCAAAGGGATTAGACCCTTGGGAATCTAGTTTTTCTTGAGAACAAGCATTCGGTGATTTGCAATTTTATCATGAAACTCTTTAGAATCCTCCCCCTCTTACATGATCCAAATAGGATCATTTTGATTTTCCTGATCGGTATGTGTTTCTGCAAATTCGTCTAATGATTCTAGAAACTTTCGAAGTTGCTCATCGTCTTCAAAAACCTGCCAATGTTGTATGTTATTTGGTATCGAAGGGCGATGTCTCATTTGTATGTAATATTTTAATTTAAAAGCAATTGGGGGTGTGAAAGTTGATGCATCTTTAGCTAAAGCATTAGCCTATTGATTTTCAGATCTTGGGACGAAATGAAAATTCACATATGAGAAGAAGTTCTCGATTAAATCCCAGACACAATTCCTATAAGACCGTAATCTAGGATGCTTAGCATGGTATTGTCGATTCACCTATTTTATAATTAACTCAGCGAAACCAAAGACTTCGAGTTTCTTAATTTTCATCCTTCTAGCAGCTTCTAATCCTAGCACTAAAGCTTCATATTCACATACATTGTTTGTACAATCCACATTCCACCAAAGCCTATATGAAAAAGGAATTACAAATTGATCATCGGGAGCCACAAGATTTTCTCCTGCTCCGGCTCCAAGGAAAGACGAAGCACCATCAAAATACATTTTCCATACACCAATGCTATATACATTTTTCTCTATTTCTTTTTTTTCATTTTTTTCTTCTATGCAATTATCGTCTACATCTACTTCAAAATCGTCATCAATAGATAATATACAATTTTCTAAGTCTTGTTCAGCAATATAAACTGGATGATTGTTCGGATTGTGTGGATCACCTACAGTAAATGCCAACCTAGTCTCTCTATAAAGACGAGTGTATTGGCCTCCAAAAACTGGAATTGTAGCATATCTCATATCCAATTGGAGAGATCGTCCAAGCTTGGCACCCCATGATCTAGATAATAGCATACCATACTTTGGGGGAATGTCAGTGACCACTACATCCATAAGAATACTTTTAGCAGGTATTTGAGCCAAACCTACCACTAGGTCTTTAATCATACCTATGCATTTGACTTTCCTCGAATCGAAAGAATATAAGTCACCATAGGGCCTTGTGATTTCGAGACCAAGTTTTTCCATAATTTACTTTGGCATAACAATGTGGGAAGCTTCATAATCCAACATATAGTTATGGAGAAGGTGGTCAAATAGGGTTAACGTAATATAAAAGGGAGCCACAGTGTCTCTTGCACCTTCGAAGTCTGGACCGAAGACTATGTTTGGGTTGTCATCTTCTAAGTTGATGACGTCTGCCTGGCTTTGGTCTTCGGAAAAATTAATCATCTTGGCGATTTGTTTTCTGTATATGGGATTTTTAGCTAATTCAACAAGGGGAATAGGAATTTTGATTTTATTTATTTCGTTTTCCAAATTAAAATTTCCTAGGGCCTTGTCATTTTCGATGTTCAGGGCTTCCATACCTTTCTTTTCAGTTTTTCGTTGTGATGTGAACTTGTTTTCATTTATAGGAGCTTGTGTCTTCACAGGGAGTGTTTCTACTGGTTCTGGCTGGACAGCTTGTGTATCAGCTGTGTTTCTTTTCGTAGACTATTTATTAGCAACTTTCGGAATTTCCTCATCGGTTTCGCTTCTTGGAAAACTCTTTTTTGTCAGAACATTTGGGAGACTTTTATTTCTTGGACTTAAATTATATTTTCCCTGTAGTTCAGCTATAATATCATCTACAATATCTTGATATGTGAAATATTCAGACATATTATTGCTAACATGGTCTTCCGATGTACTTTCTTTACTTAAAGATGCTTCGTAATCCTGTCTCGATAAATAAGGTGATTTATTATCGTCGCCAAGGTTATTAATATCGTCATTGATTTCTTCAAAATCTCCTAAATCTTCCTCTCCAATAAATTTTTCACTTTTAAAGGATGTTGGAATTTTTTGATCTTCATTTTTAATTATTTCTGTGGTCCCTAAGAATCAAGATTTCTTCGAAAATATTTTCTGGGGAAATTATCTCTTTTCGATTTCTCTAGTTCCATTTTTGAGATATTGTTTGAAAGTTCTCTAATGACCCTAGACATCTCTTCTATTCTATCTCTCGATGATTTTCCTGATCCTAAAGATCCACCTTGTTCTTTAAATTTCCTATTTTCTTTGTTTCCAGTTTCAGTCTTTGCTTTTAGTTTCCCTGATGCCATCGTGTTTGATTCAATCTCAAGCACATCATCTTGCATTTTCGTGAGATCTGTTGATCTCCTTTCTCTTAATAATAAGGAGAAATCAGGATCAAAAGCGCCAGCAAAAGTCACTTTTGTTGCAGGTTGCGAAGGTTTAACCTCAACTGGAATTTTATTATACAACTTATTGAACCTTTGTGTGAATTCTAGAACTGATTCAGATTTTTTCTTTCTAAGGGCTCCAAATTCATTCAAGTAGTAGAGGTGGTCCCCCATTTTCTAATAAATGCACTTTCAAGTTCTTCATATGATCTTAAAGATCCAGCTGCTAAGGATCGGAACCAGGTCCTCACCTATCCCTCGAAAGTTTGGATGAGGAGTCTAGAATAGGCATCTTTGTGTTCTATTCTGAGGATGTCAGCAAATTGATCAAAAAAGTTTATATGTTCTTGGGCAGTGAGATCACCTTCCCCTGTAAATTTTGGAAGGATTTTCATATAATTCTAGGGGAGATCTTGAAGAGGAATGGGAAGAACAAGTGGAGCATATCTAGCAGCTACTTTAGCGAAGAGTCCAGGAAGCGGTACTTGACCACCTCCAAGGGCACCACCCCCAGCGCCAGCACCTCCTTGTGCATTCATGGTTAGATTTGAGGCCAAAGTTCGGAAAGTGTGAGGAGAAGAGTCTCAGAAATCAGAAGTTCGGAAAGTGTGAGGAGAAGAGTCTCAGAAGTTCGGAACATATCGTATGAGACAGGAAGTGAAAGTGATCTTTCAAAAGTTTCGGAAGTGTTTAATTGCGTAAAGTCAGGCTGACATATAGTATATGTGGGTAAAAAGACTTGTTTAAGTGATTTTCGTCATTTTAAAATATTTTCTGGATCAGAGACTGGCAAGGTCTGCTTGCTATCTAGGTTTTTTCTGGTGTTCTTTTGGCTAATAGCCAGTTTAGTTATTGTGGAGTCGCCAAGTGAAAAATATTAATCCTTAGAAGGTTTTCTGTCCTTGTTCACTATCAAAAACAGAAAATGTCAATGTCGTTCTTCCCAGGGAAAAGATTCGTTTCTTCGTTCCCCGGCAACGGCGCCAAAAAGATCTTGTTCCTCAGTTTATACTTTAAGGCTATAAATTATACCATCAAGGCATCTGTAAATGTTTAAAGGGATAATTTGAGAATAAGAATTTCAAAAGGAAGGGTGAAGAAGAATCAGTTTCTCAACTGTCTCTGTCTTGCTTCCTGTTGTTCTTAGATGCTAATGTCTCTCTCAATAGCAACCCATGAACGTTCTAATTCAACTCGGTTAGTTTCTCTTTGTAAAATGGTATTAAATATATTCAAGGCAATATTGGTTTGATCTTGAAGGCCAGGTTCAATGCTGGGTTGTCTGCTACTTGGAACAGTCATGGAGGATAAAACTTTATTTATTTGTAAAAGGATTTTAATCAAATGTTACTTCAAACTTTCCAGAGATGAGAATATGAAAAAACAATTTTAAAATTCAAAACACTAACATAAATACATTCGAGGTCGTTTCCTGGATTTGTAACAATTTGAAAATTTTAAACTGACATATAAGTATTATAGAAAAATATGAGTCTTTAATCAAGAAAGAATCTCATATTTCAACAGATAATAATGAAAGAAAACAGGTTTCTAATGAAAGTTAAGTATTAAGGTTCAAATGATTTACAGGTCTTAAAATCACTGATAGCAATTTCAGAGGAAAAACTGTAAATAATTTGATATCCAAACCAATATGAACTAGAAATCAAAGAGGTAGATAACTTCAAATTGATTATTCATTAGAAAAACATTGAAAGAAAAATACAACAAAATATAGTAAACAGGGTTGAAGAACACATAGCTACAAATTTGCAGGATTCATAATCTCGTTTGTAATCTATATTATGATGTATTGGAAAACTGTTATTACAATGGGCTCTCTCCAAAAAAATCCTGAAGCCCTTTTTCAGTCTTTAGAAACTACATTTATACATTTTCATCAAATTTTTCTCGTTGGTGCCTAACCAACTTCCTAATATTACGGTTACATATAAAAATAATGTCAACCGTTTACATTTTCTTTCTAATTTCTAATGATAAAAACATTTAAAAAATATTTTAGGCTTGCGTTGACGAACTTCCTTTCTCTGCTTCAATACACTGAACACACTTTCCCAAAAATTTCACAAAAGTCCTGGGAGAATCTGGTATCTCATTTGCTTCAAATAAGAAAAATCTTTTCTGCAATTCAGGCAAACGATTTTCTATCATCTTCTTTGTGAATTTGATAGTTTTCAACTTTAGATTCGGCGTCACCATCTATTTGTTGATCTCTTTGATATTGATTAGTTTAATTTTTGAAATCTCTATTTTCATTTCCTCCAGCTCTTCTTTGAACCTTAGCTGGTCCTTAGCAATATTAATCTCACCTAATAATCCGGAACAATCATCTGTTCCGATATTCAATGAAGCTCTTTCCAAGAGATCAAAAATTCCCTGGCAATCATCATTGACCTCTCTAGTTATTCTTTTATATTCGGCCAGGTTTTCTTCCCACACTTTTAACATAATGTCCCCTTTAAACTGTTCAGAAATAGATAATTTTTGAATCTTTCCAATTTCTTCCTTTGATGAGAAGGCCACTGCCTTTTAAAAAGTTGTTCTAGCTGCTTTCGCCTCCCTATCTTTCTGGAAAACATTCTCCAAAGACTTATTTGTTTCTTGAAAATAATTATGGACTACTTCCAGATTCAAAAACACTTTTTGTTGTTCTTCCTCTATTTTCAAATATATCTCCAATGTTTGTGTCCTGAACTTTTCAAGTTCTACTACTTTATTAGTAATAGAAATAATTTTATCTTGTTAAATTGCCAACAGAATAATTTTAGTTCGAGCATAGTTGTTAAATTGCCAACAGAATGCATATTTGTTGATGCTATAGCACCCATTGTACCTGCTAACTCTGTAGCAAATTCTCCATATTTGAGTTTCTTTCCATCTATAATAACCCTATGCTTTTTAATCATCCCCTCTCCTCTTGGATGAATTTCATATTTCAAGACTTCTCTTCGCTTTTTATTGAAAAAGTAATCTGATGGGTGGATTTCATCTCTTGAAATCGGCTCAAGATCACTGACATATAAATCTTTTTCATGGGGGGTTCCAAAAGTTGACTACAATGGAGTTAAAGAGGTGATAGGACTACCGAGCTCTGTTGATGTTGTTCCTCCTATCTTTTCTAGAACATTCTTCATGATTTCTGGATTTGTTTCTAGCTCTTTTCCCTTCTCTGTTCCCGATTCTTTTTTTTGAGAACCCTCTGTGTCATGGGAAGGTATATCAGTATTCCTGAACTTGCCTTTGGTATTTTTTTTATCCTGTGTATTAGTTTCAAACCCTAGAGGGGGGCCTTCCTGTTCTACTGGTGGGGTTGAAACTTCACCCTGCAAACTCTTGGGTAAGAAACTTTGCCTATGGCTCTAAAAACATGTGGATCCGGTCTGTGAGTCAGGTGGCATGGCCTGTACTCTGTTCAGTACTTCTTCATAGGATTTAACATCTTTAAATATATCATCATAAATACATGCTTCATGTTCATACACCTTTAGATTACAATGTATGAAATGCCTACTTATTACTTGGTAGGGGTCATATTTTCTGTGCTCAATATTTACTAATTTCACTTCCTCTAATGACTCACCCTCTACCTTAGAATGGCCTAAATTTAATAAAAAAAAATTGATGGCACGACGCTTCTACATACCCCGCAGGGTCTCTGTGCCTGACCTCCTGGTCTTTACAGATCGTACAAATTTCACCTTTTGAGCCGGAGTGGCTCTTTGTATTCCTCCGTGGAATCTCTCTTCAAAAACCCAATCCACAGGTCCTTCTCATTCACATGTACGGTCTTCTGCACCTAACCGTGGTTGTTCCCGACTCAGTTTCGGGGTTCGGGGTTTTCCTCCTTCTGATGTCGAGAGATCCTGTTCCCGCGATCTCTCAAACTCCAATGAGATCTCTTCCGCCCTTAGCCCCTCCTGGCTATACCTTCTGGTCCATATGACTGCTCTCATAAGACCACGGCCTTATGTCTTTCTATTGGGGTTTTTGGTCTCAAATTCCCGATGCACCCCAATTCCCATTAGCCCTCCAGGCTAAGCTCATGGTCCACATGACCTCCCCCTATATGACCATAGCCATACCTCCTCATCGGGGTTTCGGACTTTCCAATGTCCCAATGCACATGTCCTCAGGATTCACGATCCCTTGAATCCTGACGCGCTCTTTACGCACTAGCTCTCCTGGCTAGGCTCTTGGCCCATATGACCATTGTCTCGTGACCGTAGTATTACCACTCGTCGGGGTTTCAAGCTTTTCAATGCCACAATGCATTGGCTCATGGGATTCCTGGTCCTCCAAATCCTGATAGGCTGATAGCTGGCCCCCCACACAACGGAGCTTTCTTCCTTCTCCGATATGCTGACAGTTGGCTCCCACACAATGGGGCTTTCCTCTTTATCTGATGCGCTAACAGCTGGCCCAAAATGGCACCTTTCTCCTTATTGAGGTTTCGGACTTCGCGATTCTGAAATGCAAATATTTCATGTCCACGGAATCCCCGATATGTCGATCCCCGACTTTCTTTGGATCTCCGACACGCGTCCCAAATGGATGGACGGTCCAGATTAAGCCTCAGACTTCGCCAAATGCCAAACCAAAAAAATAATTACCTGTGTGAGTCCCAATGGCCAAAACGCCGATGACTCTCGATGATTGTCACCTGTCCCAACAGATGGATGGCTCTGATTGTATCAGGGTTTTCACTATGGATTTCCTCGACCTCTTGCTCATAGAACTCTCGATTTTCCGACTCCTGAAATTCCAATGGAGTCCTCCCTTTCGGGACTTTTCCCGATGGCACTTGATTACTTCCACGCATCCTCCTCAAGATGGATGGTTATGATCTCTCATCATGATTTCGCGACTCCAAGTGTCTTGGGTGCCTGGTCTTTAGGAGTCGCGAAACATCGATCCCCCATACGCCGATGGACTTTCGATCCTGTCCATGTGTCCCCACAAACGAACGGCTTAGATCGTTTCTGGGAATTTTCCCATGGAAATCCCGGATATCTTGTCTTCGAGATCTCTGATATCCCAATGTCTAGTGTCCAGATCTCCGGAATGGACGATCGCGTGACACGCGTCCCCTCTCAGATGGATGGCTATGATTCCTTCATTGTTTTAGGACTTGATATGTCCCGGATTTCTCAACCTCGGGATCTCTGATTTCTCGAGTGTCGATATCCCGATGCACCAATGCCTCTCGTCGGGATTTTCACCTCAGCTATTCCCGATGGTAAACCTAATGCAGCTCCTGTCCGATCCAACAGTTGACGGGTAACCGAGTGAGATCCAATGGCTCACAATCTCCTCTTCTGTGTGCTCCTCCTGTACATCTTCCTGGATGTAGAAACCAACGGTCCAGATCTCTTTCAGCTGATCTAATGGCTAATGCTCCCTCCTGATCTTGCACCCTTCCTCTTCCCAAACTTGGAAGAATTTCCAGTTCCCAAAGGTCTCAACCTTTGTGCTCTCTTTCCTCTGCGAGCTCCTCACTCTGAGTTCTCAACTGCGTGTATAAAAACGTTGTCCCTCCTGAGATTTGAGAACTTTGAACTCTCCAAAGAGTTCTTCAGCCTCTGCACTCTTTGCAGCCCGAATCTGTGCGTGAAAGCACTCACCCTCCTGAGTTTTTCCTTTTGCTCCAACAACTCCTTGTTGAGTCTGTAGGGTGTTCGGTAACCCCGCAAAGATCCCTCCGTGGTTTCTTCCTCAGAATACAGAACTCAAAGAGTCCCCTTCTCTTCCCTGTGCCTATCTGCACAATGACTCAAATTCCACCTGGCAGAGCGTCTTTTCTCAGAACTTCCAGCAGTTCTATCCTCCTGTGCACTTATGCACTTGCCCAATTCCCACCTAGAAGAGCTCTCAGAATCCTTAGTGATTCTGTCTCTTCTAAACTCACAACAGAGTTCTTCCTCTGTGCACTTCTTGCACCTGCTCAATGTCCACCTGGCAGAGCTCTCACATAACTCCTCGGAGCTTCTGTCTGAACTCACAACAAAGTTCCTCCAACTACATATTGTGCCTGTGCTCAATGCCCACTTGGAAAATCTTTACAGAACTCACAGCTAAGTTCTGTCTACAACTATGTCTTCTCCCACACAGCCTTGCCTCTAAAGTATTCAGCAACCTTGAGGTCTTCACCGAGTTGTTGACTTCAGTTCTTGTGCCGTAGCACGTCTTTGTCTAAGCCCGCAGTGTTCAGAAGTTCAACCTTTGTGCACGGCTATCAGAACCTCCAGCGTTCTGTCACACCCTCCTGGTGTGAAGCCTCAAAGACCTTCACCTGAAATCAAACACACTCCTGCAAATGCACAACTACAGTATACATCTACAGCATACATGAACACTCACAGACATTCATTCAATCACATAGTAATGCAAGAAAAACTACTCTTTGGATTAAATATGGAAAATGCTTGTATTTACAAGGTGTTCTTGAGCATGGCCTATAACAAGGTCCCGACTCTTCTCTCTTCTGCTCTCTACACGCAGACTATCACACACTCAACTTCTCTTTTCCAAAATGAGATACGAAATCTCTTTTACCTAAGGGGGATCTTCGAGCACTTCCCTCCAACCTACCTACCCTATTCAATTACATTGAATGGGCTGTCTAGTCTAGAATCGGATCTAGATCTCAGCCATTACACACATTAAAGGCTGATCTTATCTACAGCCTGCACAAAGGCACGACTTCCCGACTCAACAGCCTAGAAATTTAATTACATTAAATTCAAATTCCAAATGAGGCTACACCTCTCTCTTAGTGTGCAATTTGAATTCGCTAGCGTGGCTAGCTAGCTGGCTGGATGATGTGGAGAGATGCTCCTGCATCATACTCCTCAGGTGAAAAATTAATGAGCTCCTACTCATGAGCTTCCCACCTAAGCAGTTGGAAATCCTCCTAGATCCCAAACGAATACCTGGAGTTGTTCATCCGCTCCATCTTCTTCCTGCTGCTACTTCTGCGCTACTGCTACCACTGCTCTTCTACTTCTGCTCAGCTTCTCCTCACTGGCAGTCTCTACTGAACGGATCATCAGCTCTATGATCTCTTCTATCACTGCATCCAGTTGCTCCAATGGTTGGCCCTGTTCTTGCAGTCTCCTCAGCTACAAAAATTTTTGGCATATGGGCAGATCATCATGATCTCCCATGCCTTCCTCTTTATCTTCATCTGTGGCCTCAAGTTGCCACTCTGCTTTAGACTTCAGCTCTGCAGTCTCCCTTTGACTAACTTGTTTTTCAATCACCTTCCCTGACAGCTCAACTTCTGTCAGTTCTCTTGTTGGCCCTGGATTGTTCAGCCAATCCTCCAACATCTCTAGCTCCATCTCCCATGGAGTGATAAATCTGCCTGCTCACTCTTTGGCTTCCTTTGCTGCTAGCTTCTTTAGCTTCTTGGCTGAAGTCATTGAGCCATTCCTTCGAATGCTCGTCCTATCCTTTTGCTTCTTTTGTTGTCAGCTCCAATGCTACAACTCTTTCAGCTTCTTGTCTGAAAGTAATGAGCCATCCCTCAGAATTCTCATATTCTTCATCTGCTTGGGAAGCTTCCAAAGTTTTCTCCAATTCTTCTTCTTTCCTGACAGTCACAGCTGACTATTCTGCTGCTGCACCATCTACAACACAGACTTCTGCCTCCTCTTGGGAAAATGGTAGGAATACTCCAATTCCCCCAATCATCAGAAGATCCCCCAGATCCTCCTCCTCTATCAACTACACATGCTGATCAAAATCCATCTCTGATCTCATCTGCTCTGTCAGCTCCTCGGGCTGATCAAAACTCACCTGCTCATCCCTACCCATATGGCAATATGGGATGTCTCTACCACCCTCCTGGTAGTCCATGGAATCAACTAATTCCATCTATGTTTCCTTTCCCACCTGGAAAACTAGAAAGCTTTCGTTGCCCTCCTGGCAATCTTCAAGATCCCGCAGCAACCTCATACCATTGCCCAGCTGGCAATGTGAAATTCCCTGGCTATCCTCATGACAGTCTCTGATATCCTGCAATGATCTCAACCCTTTACCCACCTGGAAAACTGGAATTTCTTTTCTACCCTCCTGGCAGTTCTTGAGATCCCCAGCTGATCCCAATTCATTTTCAAAATCATCGAGACCTCTCCCAGTCTCTGGTTCACAGACTAGAACCATTTCTTCCTATGGTCCATTGAGTTTTTCCACACGCCTCAACCACCTTTTTAACATCCTGTGCTACCCTCTGACCATCAACTCCTTGACTGGCCACTTTTCTTTTGCCTTCTTCATGGGAAATTCATGCATCCATCTCAACCTCCTATCCTGTCGCATCCGCAGTTCGAGCTTCTTTATGTCTGCCTTTAATTCATACAACTCTTTATCCATTTCTTTATCTATTTCTGCAAGTTTTTCTGCCTTCCTTTTCTTCCCAGCATGCCTATGTCCTTCAGTAACCATGGTGTTGTCTCTATTTTCCTTCCTAGCAAACCTGTTGTTGTCACTCTGCACTAAGAGTTCTACCAGCTTCATCTTATAGTCTCCCTGACTGTCTTCTCAATTGCTGCCTACCTGCAAACAATCACCACAGAGTCTCTAGTGCTTTGTCTTCCTTTACCTTCTCCCTCTACTTGAAATATACAAATAGAGTTCTCTCTCTGATACCACTTGATGGCACGACGCTCCTACATACCCCGCAGGGTCTTTGCACCTGACCTCCTGGTCTTTATGGATCATTCAAAGTTCACCTTTTGAGCCGGAGCGGCTCTTTGGATTCCTCCATGGAATCTCTCTTCAAAAACCCGATCCACAGGTCCTTCTCATTCACCCGCACGATCTTCTGCACCTAACTGTGGTTGTCCCTGACTCAGTTTCAGGGTTCGGGGTTTTCTTCCTTCTGATGTCGAGAGCTCCTATTCCCGCGATCTCTCGAACTCCAATGATCTCTCTTCCGCCCTTAGCCCCTCCTAGCTATACCTTCTGGTCCATATGACCGCTCTCATAAGACCGCAGCCTTATGTCTTTCTGTCGGGATTTTGGGTCTCAAATTCCCGATGCGCCCCAATTCCCGTTAGCCCTCCAGGCTAAGCTCATGGTCCACATGACCTCCCCCTATATGACCACAACCATACCTCCTCATCGGGGTTTCGGACTTTCCAATATCCCAATGCACATGTCCTCAGGAATCGCGATCCCTCGAATCCCGATGCGCTCTTTACGCACTAGCTCTCATGGCTAGGCTCCTGGCCCATATGACCGTTGTCCTGTGACCACAGTCTTACCACTCGTCGAGGTTTCGAGCTTTTCAATTCCGCAATGCATTGGCTCACAGGATTCCGGATCCTCCAAATCCCGATAGGCTGACAGCTGGCCCCCCACACAACGGAGCTTTCTTCCTTCTCTGATATGATGACAGTTGGCTCCCACACAACGCGGCTTTCCTCTTTATTCGATGTGCTAATAGCTGGCTCCCACACAACGGGGCTTTCCTCTTTATCTGATGTGCTAACAGCTGGCCCAAAATGGTACCTTTCTTCTTATCGGGGTTTCGGACTTCGCGATTCTGAAATGTAAATATTTTGTGTCCACAGAATCCTCGATATGCTGATCCCCGACTTTCTTCAGATCTCTGACACACATCCAAAATGGATGGATGGTCTAGATTAAGCCTCAGAATTCGCCAAATGCCAAACCAAAAAAATAATTACCTGTGTGAGTCCTGATGGCCAAAACGCCAATGACTCTCGATGATTTCCACCTGTCCAAACAGATGGATGAATCTAATTGTATCAGGGTTTTCACTATGGGTTTCCCAGACCTCTTGCTCACAGAACTCCTGATTTGTCGACTCCCAAAATTCCAATGGAGTCCTCCCTTTTAGGACTTTTCCCGATGGCACTTGATTACTTCCACGCGTCCTCCTCAAGATGGATGGTTCTTATCTCTCCTCGCGATTTCGCGACTCCAAGTGTCCTGGGTGCCTTGTCTCCAAGACTCGCGAAACGTCGATCCCCAATACGTCGATCGACTTTCGATCTTGTCCACGTGTCCCCACAAATGGATGGCTTAGATCATTTCTGGGACTTTTCCCATGGAAATACCCGATCTCTTGTCTTCGAGATCTCCAATATCCCGATATGCGATATCGCGATGTCTAGTGTCCGGATCTTTGGAATGGACGATTGCGTGACACGCGTCCCCTATCAGATGGATGGCTATGATTCCTTCGTTGTTTCGGGACATGAGATTTCCCGGTTTTCTCAACCTCAGGAACTCTAATTTCCCGAGTGCCAATATCTCAATGCACCAATGCCTCTCGTCGATATTTTCACCTCAGTTATTCTCGATGGTAAACCTCGTGCATCTCCTATCCAATCTGATGGCTGATGGGTAACCGAGTGAGATCCAATGGCTCACGATATCCTCTTCTATGCGCTCCTCCTATGCGTCTTCCTGGACGTAGAAACCAACGGTCCAGATCTATTTCGGCTGATCCAATGGATGATTCTCCCTCCTGAGCTTGTTCCCTTCTTCTTCCCAGACTTGGAAGAATTTCCAGTTCCCAAAGGTCTCAACCTTTGTGCTCTCTTTCCTCTGTGAGCTCCTCACTCCGAGTTCTCAACTGCGCGTATAAAAACGTTGTCCCTCCTGAGATTTGGGAACTTTGAACTCTCCAAAGAGTTCTTCAGCCTCTGCACTCTTTGCAGCCCGACTCTGTGCGTGAAAGAACTCACCCTCCTGAGCTTTTCCTTCTGCTCCAACAACTCCTTGCTGAGTCTACAGGGTGTTCAGTAACCACGCGAAGATCCCTCAGTGGTTTCTTCCTCAAAATACAGAACTCAAAGAGTCCCCTTCTCTTCCCTGTACCTATCTGCACAATGACTCAAATGCCACCTGGCAGAGTGTCTTTTCTCAGAACTTCCAGCAGTTCTATCCTCCTGTGCACTTATGCACTTTTTCAATGCCCACCTAACAGAGCTCTCAGAATCCTCAGTGATTCTTTCTCTTATGAACTCACAACAGATTTCTTCCTCTGTGCATTTCTTGCACCTGCTCAATGCCCACCTGGTAGAGCTCTCACAGAACTCCTCAGAGCTTCTGTCTGAACTCACAACAGAGTTCCTCCAACTACATATCGTGCATGTGCTCAGTGCCCACTTGGCAAAGCTTTACAGAACTCACAGCTAAGTTTTGTCTGCAACTGTGTCTTCTCCCACATAGCCTTGCCTCCAAGGTATTTAGCAACCTTGAGGTCTTCACCGAGTTGTTGACTTCAGTTCTTGTGCCGCAACACATCTTTTTCTAAACCTGCAGTGCTCAGAAGTGCAACCTCTGTGCACAACTATCAGAACCCGCAACATTCTGTCACACCCTCCTGGTGTGAAGCCTCAAAGACCTCCACCTGAAATCAAACACACTCCTGCAAATACACAACTATAGTATACATATAAAGCATACATGAACACTCACAGACATTCATTCAATCACACAGTAATGCGGGGAAAACAGCTCTTTGGATTAAATATGGAAAATGTATGTATTTACAAGGTGTTCCTAAGCATGGCATGTAACAAGGTCCCGACTCTTCTCTCTTCTTCTCTCTACACGCAGACTATCACACACTCAGCTTCTCTTTTCCAAAATGAGATACAAAATATCTTTTACCTGAGGGGGCTCTTCGAGCGCTTCCCTCCAACCTACCTACCCTATTCAATTACATTGAATGGGTTATCTAGTCCAGAATCGGATCTAGATCTCATCCATTACACACATTAAAGGCCGATCTTATCTAAAGCCTGCATAAAGGCACGACTTCTCGGCTCAACAACCTAGACATTTAATTACATTAAATTCAAATTCCAAATGAGGCTACGCCTCTCTCTTAGCGTGCTATTTGAATTCACTGGTGTGGCTGGCTGGTTGGCTGGCTGACGTGGAGAGATGCTCCTGCATCAAAATGTCCCAATATGAACAGGGAAAGATGGCCATGATTTCTTCTGGGCTTCTTTTAATTCTAATCCAACACTTCCCTTTACTATCTGATGAGCTACCTCCCTTCACACCAATCTTTCTGGTAGGAATTTAGGGAGTGCATGAGGGGGAATGGAACAACCATAAACCCTAATGTAGGAAAAACTTTCCTCAATAAACCAGTCGGCAACTGCTTTAAGACTTTCTGTGATTGCATCAGAAATGCGAGGGGGTTCGCATCCAAAAAACATTATGTGCATAGGAATAATAATAAAATGACAAACCTCGTAAAATGCATCTTTAGCATTTTCTTCCCAAAAGGCCGAGTGATATTTATGAATGGGTTATGGATAGGAAATGCTCCAACTCCAATTCATTAATGGAAAGGGAGTCACAAAACAGATTGCATCCATAATGTATGCAGACATATAAAAAGTTGTTGGTTGTCCCTTTGATTTTTCTGCTTTGTAGTTTAAGATTTCTTGTGTTAGGTTATTTGACAAAATCTTATGCCAGTTAAAACCATTTTCTTTTGAAGCTTCTTCTAAAAAGGGCACCCAATCTGCATGAAAATGACAGGGATCTTTTCTCCTGAAAAGTCTAAATAACATAATGGCTACATATACCATGTATTCATTTAGGGATGTTGTAGCATAAATCCCATGGGAATCAGCTCTAAACTTTTCTTGACACCTCGCCCATCTGCTAATCATATCGGGATATGTCTGGTTTGCGTCAATACATTCTTTTCTCTGAAACTCTGCTAAAAATTCAGCATTAAAAGTATGTTTAGGAATAGGCGAGAGTTTATACATTACTTGAATGTGCTCTGGTCTGAATGAGCCGATGATATCTCCTTGCTCATTTAAAATTATCCTTGTTGGGATATTGACCTTATCCAGAGCCCAGCTGATCATATCAGTGTATGCCATGAGCCTCGGGTGCGCAGCGATCTTATGAAGCTCTGACTCAGCTATGTCCCGGAAATGATTTTCAGAATCAGGATGAGCATTCTCAAACTCGTATTCCAGCAATTTGGAGATTTGAGTCCAAGATTTAATAGAATCTATAGCATGTGGAGTGGTGTCGGAGATAATATCTCCTTCCTGTGCGTCTTCATTCTTCTTCGGTTCCTTTTTGGGTGCCATGACTTCTGCGTTTAATTGAAAACCTGTCACAAAAAATGGATGAACGAGCTCAGCTTAAAATGAAAACACAGACATTCGAATGTTTATTTTGAATACATTTAAAAATGACAAGATTTGCACAGCTGTCACGAATTTAAATCTCTTAATGCGGAAGATATTTTTTCGAGATACGCATTTAATGTCTGTATTTAGGCGCCTTCAGTTTTTTGAAGAAACTGAGAAACCTACTTAATTGGAAAGTGAAACATGAATGAACACTTGAAGAATGATTACCATTAATCTTGTTTTTGATAAAAGGTTAATTAGTGTTAATCATAGTTTAAAGATGAAAACTTCATTTTTCGGGGTTTCGGAAATCCTGATGTCGAGAGGTATGTCGTCGATGAAAAACGATTTATGAAAATGCGAAATCGCAATACTTTAATTAAGATTTAAACATTTTTAGCACATTAATTAATTGAGATTACACGTTTTCGGAATTTCGGAAATCCTGATGTTGAGAAGTATGTTATCAATAAAATCCGATCTATGAAATCATAAAATTATCTTAATTAACTAACTAATCACGATTAAGGCCAAAATAGAATTAGTTTAATTTAACTTGAATTGTGGATCGAGGTTTCGTAATTTGGGATTTCGGGAAACATGATGACAGGAGATGTGATCTCACTGAACTGCAAATCCTGAAATCACGACATAATTATTTTAACCCTTAACCTTTATTATAAGAGACTAAATTAATTTGTGTTTAAATTAAGATTCCAACGTTTCGGGAAATCGGGGATTGGGGTTTCATGATTCAATTTGCATCAAAAATGTGTTTGTAGTAAACCCCGAATCCCGAAATTTCTTTCAAGCTTATTTAAAAATCGTTAGTTTAAATTTTAACACGTTTTAAATAATTTTCAAATAAAAAGCGTCAAGAGTCTAATAATTTTTGTAAACCTTTTTCCCTTTCATTATCTGAAAAATTAAGAAAAATTTGAGAAAAAGGTATCATGTACTTAGAAATGATACGAAACTCGTGTTTCATGAAAAGCCGAAACCCGAAAAAGAAAAATTTAGGCCTTAGGGATAAAAATTTAAGATCTGTTTCAACACGAGGCACTTACTTATGCCAATCAAATTCATAATAGATCCCATCACATATCTGTTAAGGACATGCCTCCTTTGAAGGATTGGAGAGACAACAAACTGGAAGTCACCCACTTCGATGTTTTAGGCTCATGTGCATGGGCCCAGTTTCCCTTTGAAAAGAGGAAATCAGTTGATCCTTAGAGTAGTACATGTATCTTTGTTGGATACCCAGACATTGTGAAGGGATATAACTCATTGATCCCTCTATAGACCATCTCATCATTGAGCGTAGTGTTAAGTTTGAGGAAAGTCTCTCACATTCTCCACATGAGCCGCATGCGGGTACTTTTTTCCTTCCACCAGTTCGAGATGATGAGTTTGCACATTCAGAATCTACTTCAGATATGATTTCCAATACAGAGTGAGAGGATTCAAAACATGTAGATGCACAGTCAATATAGGGAGATGAGGAGCCACAATAGATGCCCAAGTGGGAACAGACCATTCTTCAAGATGCAACAGATCTTGTTGGGGATCCAAATGATATTAATAGGATTCAATCTCAGTTTGAGGATTCCCCTCGTGTACTAATAGCCACTAAGACCATGTTTCCTATGCAATTTTATGTGGCTCTGTCTTCATACCTGCGGACATATGGCGAGGCTACAGGGAATCGCTTTTGGGAATCATCTATGCAGGATGAGTACAAATCCCTCCTCGAGAACCATACTTGGGATCTAGTTCCACTTCCTTCAAGAAGGAAGATTTTTAAATGTAGATGGGTCTATAGGACAAAGAGTGTAGTGGATAGAAAGGTTAGAAGATACAAGGAAAGACTGGTTTCTAAAGGTTTTAAGTAGGTTCATGGAATAGAATACGATGAGAAATTCTCTCTAGTGACGAAGATGGATTCCATTCATTTGGCCCTTTCTATTGTGGCAATGAGAGGATGGTAATTCCCTTAGATGGATGTGAAGAAGGTATTTCTTCACAGAGATCTCTCAGAGTATATTTACATGGATAATCCACCTGTCTTCATCCATGATTCATCTTTGATTTGCAGGATCAAGAATTCTCTCTATGGCCTCAAGCAGGTGCCAAGAGAATGGTACGTCAATATGGACTCCTACCTAATATCCTAGAATTTTGTGAGATGCAAATATGATCCAAATGTCTACATGCTTAGGACTACTAATTCACTTTTTAACATAGTTATTTATGTGGATGATCTTTTTATAGATGGCTACTCGACTTCACCGATTACCACGGTGAAGAGGATTGTGCATGCCATGTTTTTTACGACGAACATGGGTCCACTCCATTACTTCCTTGGGATCGAGATTAGTTAGTATGCTTCAGGAATCAATAAATATCAAGCCAATTATGCTCAAGATATCATGGAGAGATTTCACATGACATTTTGCAAGTCTACCCCTACCCCCTTCCTATCTAGGGTGAGACTTGAGGATGACAGGAACACTCCATTGGTTGAAAACACTTTGTACATATAACTAGTGGGGATTTTTTTGTATCTCCCCCACTCCTGACCAAACCTATCATATGATGTGTCAGAATTATCTGGGTACATGCAAGAACCACATGAGTTATACTAGAAGGATGAAAAATGTATCCTTTGGTACGTTTGAGGCACCATCTATTATGGGATCCACTATGAAGCAAGTTTCAAGTTGGATCTCATAGGCTTTACAGATTCTTACTAGGAAGGTGACAACAATGATCGCAAGTCCACATCTGGATACACTCTCAGTTTCAGTTTAGGACCTATCTATTGGTCAAGCAAGAAGTAGTCTGTTATTTATCTATCTTCAATTGAGGCCAAGTATAGAGGAGTAGCTAACACTACCATCCATGCATTGTGGTTACAAAAATTTCTTACATAGTTGGGTATCCAATTCCATAGACCTAGTGTCATTTGGTGTGACAACCAGAGTACTCTCAATTTTTTCATAGACCCAATGCAATGACAATGAAAAAATCATATCAAGATCCATATGCACTACATCAGAGATCTAGTGCATGAGAGGATTGTCAATCTGGAGTTATTTTCTTCCTCTAAAAACATTGTTGACATCTTCACTAAGAATTTCACTACAAAGAAGTTTCACTCTCTGTGCAATCGTCTTCAAGTGAATGATACAATTTCCTAGCAACTGTCTTTCTCTTCTTTTGATACATTGTACTTTGAAGGGAGGGTTTCCCATGAGGTTTTCCCTCTCTCTTCACTTTATTTATTCAGTGTTCATTAGTTGTATTGTTCATGGGTACCTAACATGGCCCTTGTTTCCAGGGCCCATTCTTCATTACCCCATAGTAGTGTTCAGCGGGGGTGTTGGAGATATTACACACACCTATGATATTTTTTCCTTATTTTCCTATGTTTATTAGTTATTATCGGGGGTTTCCTATGTTTTAGGAACATAGAGAATATTCTCTTCAATTTAGAGCTAATTACACTTAGTTAGAATAGTGTAAGTCACTCATGCATGGAAACCTCGGTTTTATCACCAACAGTTGCATGTGATTGTCTCACTTCCACACGTGTGACTCAATTAACTGAGGACTACATGACTAGTTAACTAGGACTAGGTAGAAGTTAACTCCGATAATTTATTTCCCATATTTTGTTGCTTGAGGGAAACCTTTTTTTTTTTTTGTAGCTTTAGAAATACCCAATCTTCCATTCAAATTCCCTTTCACTATGATGCTAATATGTTTTTTGTTTCATCATATTTTTTGCCATAACCAAGTTTTCCTTCAATAGTTGAGAACCTCTTGTTGATTCCCTGTGTGCTCCTCCACTGCTTGAAACTTTGTATTCCCTTTGAAGGGAGATGTTATGGAAGGAGGATGATATCCATAATGTGCCAGAAATGGGGACATTTTTTATGAAGTATGGAAGGATTTGTTGTACCACCATTTTGACAAGGGCAACCACTTGACACATTTTGTATGTTTATCAGATGCAAAGAAACAAAGATATGTTTCTCTACATTTATTCACAATATCAATTTTCTCGTCGGATTGAGGATGGTAATATGAGCTATGAGCCAATTGAGTAACCAAACAAAAAAATAATTAAGTACACAAATTTCCTGTGAAAAATGGATCTATGTCACTTACAATAATCTTGGGGACTCCATGTAGATTTTTAATTATTTCCATGAATGTTCTGGATACTATACTTTCTTTAAAAGGATGAGAAAGAGAGAAAAAATGGGCATACTTTGTTAGTCTATCCACTACTACCATGATGAAAGTCTTTCCTTCATATTTGGGTAAACCTGTAATAAAATCTATTGAAACTTCTTCCCAACGTTGAATTAGTATAGCTAATGGTCGTAGGAGACCTAGAATCTTGATTGTCTCTCCCTTATTATGTTGGAAGACCACACATTAAGACACAAACTTTTTCACGTCAGTTTTAAGACCTTCCTAGAAAAAATCCTTCTTGATATCATGGTAAATTTTCAACAATCATGAATGTTCTCCTATAGGAGAAGTGTGTAATTCTAGAAGGACCTTATTTTTGAGTTGGGAATTCTTATATAAATATAGGCAATCATGATACCATAGAAAATCATTCTTCCATAAAAATGTATCTAATGAACTAGGGTCAACTTGTATTTGTTGAATTGTATTGCATACTTCCTTATGTTGCTTCAATTATATCCTTACTTCTTTCATCCAATCATATTGCAGAATATAAATAACATTTATTGAACATTTTGCTTATTCCTCTTTCCTTGAAAGGGAATCTTCCACAACATTATGTTTTCCCTTTTTGTAGATAATTTCAAATTCATAACCTAGCATATTTGTAATCCATCTTTTTTTGTTTCTCTTCTGAAGATAATCGTTTCTCCAAGAAATAATTCAAACTATCATGAATTGATTTTACTTTGAAGTTTCTTCCTATTAGGTAAGGGCGTCATTTATTAACTAAATGTAGTAAGACCAACATTTATTTTTCATAAATGGGTTTGAGTATGTTTTTTCCTTTAAGTTGGTTTCTTTCAAAGGAAAGGGGCCTTCCTTCTTACATTAAAGCTACACGAATTCCATGGCCTAAGGCATCACACTCCATAATAAATGTTTTTGCGAAGTTAGGTGTGGCAAGGATATGAGTTGTACACATAGTCTCAAATTTTTCAAAATCTTTGGTCTCTTCTTGATTCAAATAAAATGCTTCCTTCTTTAATAATGTTGTTAGATGTGCTACTATTTGACCATAGTTCTTGAAAAACTTGTGCTAATATTCTGTCAATCCTAATAATCCTCTAAGTTTCTTCAAGATTTGGGGAATTTTCTATTCCCTCGTAGTTTTAATTTTGTTAGGGCTCACTTTTAAACCTTCATGAGATACAATATGACAAATATTCCACTGCTTGAACCCTGAAGGAACACTTGAAAGGATTTGCATAAAAAAATTCTCTTGATCCAATAGTTCATCATCATCATCATCATCATCATCATCTTCCTCCTCATCATATTCATCATCATCATTGTCATCATCGTCATTATCCTCATCATCATCGTCATCATCGCCATCATCATCATCGTCGTCATCATCATCATCATCATCACCATAATCAACATGTTCTTTGTCTTCCTCCTCCTCCTTAGCATCATCATCATCATCATTATCACCATCTTATTTTCATCATCTTTGTCGTCGTCATCATCATCATCATCGTCATTGTCATTGTCATCATCAACATTAACTAGGCTTAGAAGTAAGTGAACAAGAGGACTAATATTGGAGGTCGAATAGAGAGAAAACAACCAGGTAAAAGGGTAATAACCTACTTCAATGTACTTGAAACTTGTCAATGGAATCCTTCAAAATAGACTTGAAAAAACTATCTCCATATACATGTAGGGAATGAAACACACACTAATCAATCTTTATAAATATCTATCTAAAGATACATGTGTGACATCCTTAGTGGCCTTAATTTGGAGGTACCTTTATCACCCAATAATGTTTATGAACCTATATGAAGGTGGTGATGTTAGAAGACCAAGATGTGGCGATGGGATGGAACCAAAGACACCTTAGAGTGACCATCACGTCTAACAAGAGAGAAAATAAAGTTGAAGAAGAGGGAAACCATTTTGAGGGAGCCTCCAAGTGGTTGGAAGGTTGAAGATACAATAGATTCAAGCAATGAAATTACATGGTAGATTTGAGGTAAGTCACAATACAAAACTAATCCAACATGGTAACAACATGTAAGAGAGAAATATCCAAGACCCTTAAAAAAGACTTAAGAGGTTGCTTAAATAGATTTGGGAATGCCCTAGAAGTGTGGGTGAATGTTAGGATAGCTAGTATTAGACATGGTTGTTTTTACATATGAACCATACTGTGAGTTTTGATAATGGAACCACTTTTCTTTTAGGTATACCACAAGTAATTTTGGAAAAATACTCATAATTTCCAAGCCATGGGACACGATCATGATATGGTACAAAAACTTCATGACACAACAAATGCAAATAACAAGGAAGGAAAATGACAATGAAAATTGTGCATAGAATTTGGGCAGATTGGAGACCCAAAACAAGGCATTTTCAACAAATACCAAATTAAGGGCATGAAGAATGAGGCTTCCTTAAGTCATTTGGAATGTGTGCAATTTGAAATCGAAAAGGGTTTATGAAGGCCAAACATGTGACCAAGAGTCAATATTAAAGGGATTAAAGAACAAGGAGGCCTTATCAAAGAGTTGGGCCCAACTAACACACCTTGAACTTTAGATGGAACATGGGTCCCACCCTGTTTGACAAAATCCATGTGGTTCCTCTTCATTGGCCATGGGGATGGGTGGGTCCCATCTTGCACCTTTACCTTGGCATGAAAACTTGCATTCCTCCACAATCCAACTATGGATATTAGTTGAGATCGATGGTGGAGAGGCCATGTTTCTTCCAAAAAGTGTGCAAGGGTTCACACATTCCCTAGGTGCGATATTCCAATCCACTTGTTATGTGTCGTGATCTTAATGGCGTCACATGGTAGAGGATTTTGAGACAAAACCACTTTGATTTGCATGTGATAGTGGTTTATGGTATTGACTATACCACCATCTCATGTGGCTCCCATGTCACCTGCCACCATGCTAAAAAATACCACCATGGATTTTCCACCGTGGTCCTGCCACCATGGTAGTCCATTTCACCTCTACCACATCACCACCACGTGGCCTCCACATATTGCAAACGTCATGGTAAATAAAATTATTCAAATTTTCCAAAATGGAATATCAAAGTTAACTTGTACCTTGAAAGGAGAGGTGCCTCCAAAGTGTCCGTTTGATGAAGATGCGCCTGATGCTATCGGCAGGCGTTGAAGGATGTGGGAAAAATTCTCCATCATTTCATCCCTATGTCGCGTGAGAGCTTGCTCAAGCAACAGATTGATAGGATCGTCTTCTCCGTCATTTTTCTTTTCTTCCGCCATTGAGGGTTTCTTGGGTGTGCGAGAGATATTGTCTTCAAGAAAGACAAGATCAAGAACCAACTTGCTATACTCGGATCTTGTCGGGGACATGCACTGAAAAAATGATCAAGAGTATCCTGCTCTGATACCACTGATCCGGATTATTTTCGGCATGAAATGAGAGTGGAGATATAATAAAGAAATGCATAGAGATATTGCAGATATTCAATAATATAACATAAATGTATCAGAGATGCAACCATAAACACAAATATACAGTAATACACGATTTCTATTAATCAAAGAAATGTAAAGAGACTGTAAAAATACAGAGTGAAAGACTCTCTAGAATGGTGGCAGCTTATCTCTGAGAAGAGATGTGACAGCTACTCGCATTCACAAGAAGATGATTACAATGAGGCTCTGAATGCCTTTTTACAATAAGCAGGAATGCCAAAAACCCTAGACATCCAAAAACCTAACCCTAGGAGATGAAGTGCCAAAAGTCATGTGGGCCCCGTTTGGGTAAGTGAGTACATCAACTTCACGAGGTTGTAACTTTTGCATACGATCTATGTTTTAGGCGTGTGATAGATCATTGGAAAGGTATCATAGAGGAGATTCATTTTGGAGGCTCAATCATGCCTTTGACTATCATTTAGAACCTCTATCTCCAAAAACCTTCATTTAGGCCTTCAAAATGGCCTCGAAAGTTAAAACCTGCTAAAAATAGTGAATTGCCAAAATTGTCAGAAAAATGTTTTGAGCTAGTTGGAAAAGGTGGGTGGCCACCAATATCCACCTTGATCAATCCTCCCTCCTTAGGAAGCAATGGTCTCCATTGCATTGAGTTCTCCGGGGAGAGGGAAAAGCGTTTGTTGAATATGCATCTTGGTGAGCTGCTTGTCTTGTTCGAGACGTCGCGCTGCTCGGTTTGTGGAAATCTCTCATGAAACTGTTGAGGTTGAGTCTGTTCAACAAGCTGAGATACATGAGAGGACAGTGTGAAGAAGGAATATTTTCACTTTGTTGCAGCTTTGTTGACCTGCTTCTGTTGGATAGAAGGTTCTTTGGGCAAGGCTGTAGTGGTTGTAGTGTCCTTTTGTTCTCCTTTTGAACAGATTATGAAGAAGCTGAATTTTGCAGTATGAGATATTACCTTGTGACACTTTTTAGGTGGAATAGTAGTCAGAACTACCTATGGTATTCTATACAGATGACCCCCCATAGAAACAATGAAACTGCGGGGTCGAGACTCATAAACAACGTCGTGTCTCCACATATATGGTTGGCCCAATAGAACATCACAGACATCCAGTGGGGAAACATCACATAATACCTCATCCTAGAAGGGTTGGATGCCGTATGACAATCAACACTGTTGGATAACACAGAGATCTCGTCCTTGCCAAAGCCACCCGATGTTGTATGGCTGCGGTTGTGGTGTTGTTGACAATCTCAACTGTTTGGCGACCTCTACTGAGATAAGGTTTTTCTAGCTTCCACTATCAACAAAAAAATGCAGTGGGGTCCCCTTCACCCACATCTGTGAATGAAAAATGTGCTCCTCCTCTTCACAATCTGTTGGTTCTTCTGGTTGAATTTTCGTGGTCACGACAATAGTTGTGGGGTCTGCATCAATGATCTGTCCTTTACCAGTATTTTCAAAATCATATTTTGAATCAGGGTTCTGCTCATTTTATTTGATCTCGACCACCAATGACTGTTTTGAGCGACATTCATTGGTGTTGTGCCAGGGGAATTTTTGGAAATCACACCATTTTCTAATGTCCTTCTTTGTCTTCCCATGACCCTTCTTTTCCTATGTCTTGGAGTGGTTTTTGTGAGACTGTTTGTTAGGGCCGTCTTTGTCATACTTTGGTTGTTGCGGATTTGCAGACCTAAATTCCCATTTGTTCTGGTGCTTAAATTTCTGCTAAATTTTAACAACATATCGATAAGTAGCACCGAGTGATGAGATGTCAAGAAAGTCCATTTCAGCCTAAATGTATCTGTGTAGAGCCCCACGGTATTTCAGAACCAAATGTCACTCAAAGTCTTTGATACCTAGCTTGGTGCGCAAGGTATGGAAGGTGTTGGTGAGCTCTGGAATTTCTTGTCCCCTCTCTTGCCATAGTGTGGTCCATCTCATGTACTGGTCCTCATAGTTTCCAAGAGGGTAATATTGTTCATTTACCGCATCCACACAAAAAATCCCAATTGGGATCGGCCCCATATATTCCAGACTCCTCTATGGAACTTTTCTCCCAGTAAGTTTCCCACCAATGTTTGACATGAGGGAGAGCTTTAAGGAGTGCGAAGGTGATCTTTTCTTTGTCAGAAAAATTGTGAACAGAGAAATAACCTTCTAGTAGAGTTAACCATTTTTCTAGGGCTTTTGCATCTATCTGTCCTTCAAATACAGGAATATCAAAGTTAACTTGTACCTTGAAAGGCGAGGTGCCTCCAAAGTGGTCGTTTGATGAAGATGTGCCTAATTCTATCGGCAGGCGTTGAAGGATGTGGGAAAAATTCTCCATCATTTCGTCCCTCTATCGTGTGAGAGCTTGCTCAAGCAACAGATTGATAGGATCGTCTGCTCCATTGTTTTTCTTTTCTTCTGCCATTGAGGGTTTCTTGGGTGTGCGAGAGAGATTGTCTTCAAGAGAGACAAGATCAAAACTCAACTTGCTATACTCGGACCTAGTCGGGGATATGCACTAAAAAAACGATCAAGAGCAGCCTGCTCTGATACCACTGATCCAGATTATTTTCGGCACGAAATGAGAGCGGAGATATAATAAAGAAATGCACAGAGATATTGCAAATATTCAATAATATAACAGAAATGTATCAGATATGAAACCATAAACACAGATATACAGTAATACATGATTTCTATTAATCAAAGAAATGTACGGAGACTATAAAAATACAGAGTGAAAGACTCGCTAGAATGGTGGCATCTTATCTCTGAGAAG
Source organism: Picea engelmannii (assembly GCA_009831015.1). Lineage (NCBI taxonomy): Eukaryota > Viridiplantae > Streptophyta > Pinopsida > Pinales > Pinaceae > Picea > Picea engelmannii. The sequence continues at coordinate 267,972 of ML790400.1, read as the reverse complement.
AGATGTGACGGCTACTCGCATTCACAAGAAGATGATTATAATGAGGCTATGAAGGCCTTTTTACAATAAGAGGGAATTCCAAAAACCCATGACATCCAAAAAGCTAACCCTAGGATATGAAGCGCCAAAAGTCATGTGGGCCCCCGTTTGGGTAAGCGAGTATATCAACTTCCCGGGGTCGTAACTTTTGCATACGATCTCCGTTTTAGGCGTGTGATAGCTCGTTGGAAAGGTATCTTCAGGGAGATTCATTTTGGGGGTGAAATCATGCCTTTGACTATCATTTAGAACCTCAATCTCCAAAAACCTTCATTTAGGCCTTCAAAATGGCCCCAGAAGTTAAAACCTGCTAAAAATAGTGAATTGCCAAAATTGTCAGAAAACTATTTTGAGCCAGTCAGAAAAGGTGGGTGGCCACTGATATCCACCTGGATCAATCCTCCCTCCTTAGGAAGCAATGTTCTCCATTTCTTTGAGTTCCCGGGGAGAGGAAAAAGCGTTTGTTGAATCTGCATCTTGGTGAGTTGCTTGTCTTGCTGGAGATGTCGCGCTGCTCGGTTTGTGGAAATTTGTCACAAACCTGTTGAGGTTGAGGTTGTTCAACAAGTTGAGATACATGAGAGGACAGTGTGCAGAAGGAATCTTTGCACTTTGTTGCAGCCTTGTGGACTTGCTTCTATTGGATAGAAGGTGCTTAGGGTAAGGCTGGAGTGGTTGCAGTGTCATTTTGTTCTCCTTTTGAACAGATTGTGAAGAAGCTGAATTTTGCAGTATGAGATACTACCTTGCGACACTTTTTAGGTGGAACAGTAGTCAGAAATACCTCTGGTATTCTATACAGATGACCCCCCAAAGAAACAATGACACTGCGGGGTCGAGACTCATAAATAGCGTGGCGTCTCCACATATATGGTTGGCCCAAGAGAACATCACAAACATCCAGTGGGGCAACATCAAATAATACCTCATCCTTGAACGGTTGGATGTCATATGACAATCGACACTGATGGATGACACAGAGATCTCATTCTTGTCGAAGCCACCCGATGTTGTATGGCTGCGGGTGTGGTGTTATCGACAATCCCAACTGTTTGGCGACCTCTGCTGAGATGAGATTTTTATGGCTTCTGCTATCAACAATAAAATGCAGTGGGGTCCCCTTTACCCACATCTGTGAATGAAAAAGGTGCTCCCCCTCTTCAGGATCTGTTGGTTCTTCTGGTTGAATTGTCGCGGTCATGACAATAGCAGTGGGGTCTGCGTCAATGATCTGTCCTTTATTAGTATTTTCAGAATCAGGGTTCGGCTCCTTTTCTTTGATCTCGGCCACCAATCACTGTTTTGAGCGACATTCATCGGTGTTGTGCCAGGGGCTTTTGTGGAAATCACACCATTTTTCGGTGTCCTTCTTTGTCTTCCCGTGACCCTTCTTTTCTTGTGTCTTGGACTGGTTTTCGGGAGACTGTTTGTTAGGGCCATCTTTGTCATACTTTGGTTGTTGCGGATTTGCAGACCCAAATTCCCGTTTGTTCTAGTGCTTAAATTTTTGCTCAATTTTAACAACATATTGATAAGCAGCACTGAGTGATGAGATGTCCAGAAAATCCATTTCAGCCTGAATTTATCTGTGTAGAGCCCCACGGTATTTCATAACCAAATATCGCTCGGAGTCTTTGATACCTAGCTTGGTGCGCAAGGTATGGAAGGTGTTGGTGAAGTCTGGATCTGTTTGGCCCCTCTCTTGCTGCAGTGTGGTCCATCTCATGTACTGGTCCTCATAGCTTCCAATAGGGTAATATTGTTCCTTTACCGCATCCACAAAAAAATCCCAAGTGGGATCGTCCCCATATATTCCAGAATCCTCTGTGGAACTTTTCTCCCAGTAAGTTTCCCATCAATGTTTGACATGAGGGAGAGATTTAAGGATTGCAAAGGTGATCTTTTCTTTCTCGGAAAAATTGTGAACAGAGAAATAACCTTCTAGCAGAGTTAACCATTTTTCTAGGGCTTCTGCATCCATCTGTCCTTCAAATATAGGAATATTAAAGTTAACCTGTACCTTGAAAGGCGAGGTGCCCCCAAAGTGGTCGTTTGATGAAGATGCCCCTGATACTATCGGCAGGCATTGAAGGATGTGGGAAAAATTCTCCATCATTTCATCCCTTTGTTGCGTGAGAGCTTGCTCAAGCAACAGATTGATAGGATCATCTGCTCCATCGTTTTTCTTTTCTTCCACCATTGAGAATTTCTTGGGTGTGCGAGAGAGATTGTCTTCAAGAGAGACAAGCTCGAGATCCAACTTTCTATACTCGGACCTCGTCAGGGACATGCACTGAAAAAACGATCAAGAGCAACCTTCTCTAATACCACTGATCTGAATTATTTTCGGCATGAAATGAAAGTGGATATATAATAAAGAAATGCACAGAGATATTGCAGATATTCAATAATATAATAGAAATGTATCAGAGATGCAACCATAAACATAGATATACAATAATACACAATTTCTATTAATCAAAGAAATGTACAAAGACTGTAAAAATATAGAGTGAAAGACTCGCTAGAACGGTGGCAACTTATCTCTCAGAAGAGATGTGACGGCTACTCGCATTTGCAAGAAGATGATTACAATGAGGCTCTGAAGGCCTTTTTACAATAAGAAATAATGCCAAAAACCCTAGACATCCAAAAAGCTAACCCTAGGAGATGAAGAACCAAAAGTCATGTGGGCCCCGTTTGGGTAAGTGAGTACATCAACTTCTCGGGGTTGTAACTTTTTCATATGATCTCCATTTTAGGCATGTGATAGCTTGTTGGAAAGGTATCGTTGAGGAGATTCATTTTGGGGGATCAATCATGCATTAAAATATAATTCAAAAAACCTTGATCTCGAAAAACCTTCATTTAGGCCCTCAAAATGGCCCCAAAAGTTAAAACCTGCTAAAAATAGTGAATTGCCAAAATTGTCAGAAAACTGTTTTGAGCCAGTCGAAAAAGGTGGGTGGCCACTGATATCCACCTGGATCAAACATTGATATTCAAATGGGAACAAGACATTTTGAAAGGGAACATAATGAAAAAAATGCACCAAATGTATTGTTTTTACACAAGAACAAGACAACATCACAGGCTTGTTTCTTGAGCAAATGTATCATTTCCAGGAACATAAAATATGAGGAGAACATTCTATTTCCTTTTTTATATCTTACTATGGATGCAACAGAGGAGGGTTTTGTGCCCAGCATTGACATTCAAAGGGGAACACGACTTTTTGGAAGGGAACAACATGAAAAAAAATGCACCAAACGCATGGTTTTCAAGAAAAAAAAATACAAGGAAAAAAAATTGTTTTCCTTTTTTTTATATGTCACTATGGCTACGACAAAGGTGGGATCTCTGGAGAACAATGACGCTCAATAAAAACACCAAGAAAACATCACACTCCTATTTCTCTGGTTGTATTAGTCCCATACAAAGTTGTTCGTCAAGAGGATTTTGGCTTAGGCATTCCCAGTATTGAAAATTCTTACTTGCAAACTGGAAATAGAAAACAACAACCAATGAACAGGAATGAAACCACGGAACTGAGACTCACCGATGAATAGGGATCGACAAAAGTGCAACCCCTAGCATGTGAAATGAAACAACAGGTCCAACTGCAGATGCAAGACCCCAACCTTGCAAAGTTGAAGCAAACAAGAGCAAGCAATAAACAAAAAAATAGTGAACAAACACCAAGAGGTCCAACTACAGTTGCGGGACCTAAACTTTGCAAATTTGAATCAAACAAAAATAAGAAGCATCCAACAAACCAACGAGCAAGAATCGACTAGTCAACTAGGAATGTCGGTGAAGAACAATATTTCCCAAATTCACTACAGACAAGATTGTATCAAAAAATCGAAGGAAAATGTATTGTAACATGCCTTTTAAGAAAACATTTCAGGCTGTGAGGTGTGTCAGGCAGAAATTTAAGGCTATGAGGACCATACAAAGGCCACCCACTGTGTAAACATTTAAGAAAGTTGCAGTTTGCATAGTTGGAATTCTGCATCCGTAATTGGAACTGTTCTTTTGTCCTTCCCAATTCACGGGTAAGTTTCACTGCCATGGTTCCATCCCTATTCGTTGTTGTTTTTTCCAGTTTGCAAGTAAAAATTTTCAATACTGGGAATGTTCAAAATCCTCTTGCAAAACATCTTTGTATGTGACTAATACAACCAGAGAAACAAGACTGTAATGTTGTCTTGGTCTTGTTCTTGAACATCAATGTTTGACAAAGAACCCACCTCTATCGCAGCAAAAGTGACATATAAAAAAGTAAATCGAATTTTCTCCTCACATTTTTTGTTCCTGAAAACCATACGTTTGGTGCATTTTTTTTCAGACTACACCTCATATTTTTTTTGCATTGCTATTATCCAACGACTACTGGTTTGAGTTCTAGGACATGGAAGTGGGAACATGTGATTGGAAGGAAACAACTTGAAAAGAATGTACCAAACGTTTGGTTTTCAGGAACAAAAAAAATGAGAAGAAAATTCGATTTCCTTTTTTATATGTCACTATGGCTGCAATATAAGTGGGTTTTGTGTTAAACACTGACATTCAAGAACAAGACCAAGACAACGTCACATTCCTGGTTCTCTGGTCATAGTACTCACATACAAAGATGTTCTACAAGAGGATTTTGAATCAGGCATTTCCAGTATTGAAATATTTCACTTGCAATTTGGAAATAGAAAACAACAAATAACGAATAGGAAGGTAAACATGGCATTGAAACCCACCCCACAATGGGGAACGATAGAAGCACAGTTCCAATCGTGGTTGCAGAATCCCAAGTGTGCAAACTGCAACAAGAGAAGCATGCAAACAAGAGCAATAGAAACAGGAAAACAAGAAACCAGTGAACAATCAACAAGCAAGCATCAACCAGTGAACCAATAATTCCGCTGAAGAACAATATTGCCCATATTCACTGTAGACAACATTGTATAAAACAATTCATAGGAAAATGTATTGTAACAGGCATGTTAAGTAAACATTTAAGGTTGTGAGGCCTGTCAGGTAAACATTTAAGTTTGTCAGGACCTTCGAAGGGCCTCATGTTGTGTACACATTTAAGAAAGAATGCAGTGTGGCAGGCCTATTTACGTATGCACAATAATTATTATATTATTTTATAATAATATAAAATAATAACAATAAAAATAATAATAACAATAGTTTGAACAGTACAGACTATGCAAAAAAAAACATTAGGCAAAGGACAAACTAATACAACCTAAGTGGGCCTAATGGTTAAGAACATGTGTTTCCTCTTAAGAGGTCACAAGTTCAAATCCAGAGGGGGGTAGGGTATGTATACCTCTGTAGAATTTACCAGTCAAATCGTTGGGCGAAGGGGGGTCCCTTGTCCCACAAATAAGGAAGTCTCATGCACCAATTTGGTGTGGCTTGGTCGTGACCTTAAAAATTTATTATTATTATTATTATTATTATTATTATTATTATTATTATTATTATTATTATTATTATAGTATGAAGCCAACTAATAGCCTGCAGGGGTGTAGACCGATTGGCAAGTGTCATGTAAATGGAAGGAAATTTGTAAAAATGAGGTCTCAAGTTCGATTCTCACCCTGATTTACTTGTGCTCCATTCTTCTAGGTCGTGGATGCACCTAGGTTTATAGTGGTAGCCGACGGGGATCGACCCCGTGTCATGCGAGTACGGGGATCGACCTCGTGTCACGCGAGTACGAGAACTGTGCGTTGTCGATTCCTCCAGTACAACAAAAAATAAAAATAAAAAATATGAAGCCATCTAATAAAAACCGTCTCTCGATGCTCAAAACTTTAGATATCTAAACGTAAAAATTCAGAAAGACTGTAGATGATAAAAAAACTTTGGATATGCTAACATATAAAACATTGGGAATAGCAAAGCTCGCAATAAGACCTACAATCTATTATCCAATCAGATCATGGCATATATGGTATTTTTTATTATATACATACAGCCTGAGTGGACCTAATGGTTAAGAACATGTGTTTCCTCTTAAGAGGTCACAAGTTCAAATCGAGAGGGGGGTAGGGTATGTATACCTCCGTAGACTTTACCAATCAAATTGTTGGGCAAATGTTTTTAGTTCTCTAGTTCCAACAATAAAAATTATGCAAATGTTTTTGGTCAAATGACAAACTAATATGAAGTCAATGAATTATCAATAGCTATAGTCCCTCTACTAATAACACATAATATTTAACGTTCTATTATCTTACTTTGTTTTTTTTTTAAATTACTCTTAATATCAAAAATTAATTTTAATATTTAAAAATTTTAATAAAAAATATACCAATTTCATATATATTTAATTTTCAATAATCCTTCTTTGTTGGTTTCATTTATATTCTAAGGAACATTCTCCATATGCTACCTATTATCTCAACAATCTCGATAATCTGATTGGCTCATTTGGTTAATAATAAGATATTAATTTTACTTTTGGCGTTCGTATACTTTCGCAAAGGATATTAATGCCAGTTCACCAATTGCGAATGTCGAAATGACTATTTTATAATACCTTAATGGTAAGGTAGTTAATGTATACTTCTAATACTTCATATACTATCTATTATCTCAACAATCTCGATAATCACTGAATGATTGGCTCATTTGGTTAATAATAAGATATTAATTTTACTTCTGGCTTTCTTATACTTTCGTCGCAAAGGATATTAATGCCAGTTCACCAATTGCGAATGTCTAAATGACTATTTTATAATACCTTAATGGTAAGGTAGTTAATATATACTTCTAATATTTTAAGTAGGATATTAAGTATGTATTAATATACTAATGGTTTATTAATTTTTTTTCTATATTTTTTAATCAATTAACAATAATTAAATAAAGTGGTTGATATATTTTTATTTATTAATTTAAAATAACTACATTTAAATAAAGTGTTGGTTGATATATTTCTATTTATTAAATTAAAAAGATGAAAAATGACTTCATATTAACCATTTAAGTAAAATGTAGTAATTGCTAATATTATTTTACTTAAATGTAGTTGTTAATAGTACTAAAGTAGTTGTTTTTATTGATTATAAAGGTAAATAATAAGATGCTTTCTTTTTATTGGTGTTGTTATTGTAATTTGATGACACAAAGAGAGAATAAATGTTGTCCTTACTTTACTTAAATGTAATTGTTTACTAAAGTAGTTAAAATAGTTATTGTAATTACTGATTATGGGTGGAATCACGAAGGTGGGTTACACTTTCGTGACAATCTGGTTTCCAAAATTTCGAAAAACACATTTTCGGCCGAACTAAATATATTTTTCGGCCGAAAGAATTTTGTTTCGGCCGAACTATTGTTCGGCCGAAACA